>SKCR01048240.1:0-39377 GCA_019454045.1 Zanthoxylum bungeanum
ACCATCTATTAGGAAATCTTCGGTGAGTCGTTCGGTGTTTATCGAATAAACACATACATGTCTATACGAGCCTCCGAAGACTCATGGCTCACTGGGATAAATCATCGAACCAAGTCTCGATATACGATATGTACTGATCTCAACGAACTTTACTTACCGACCTGTGTCAGTAAATCTTGACCATGAACTTTATTTCAGAATATACAACTTATAGTGACACTTCCCAATGTCAATTACAACTTACGTTGTAACTACGCATTACGTTGTAAATCCTCAGGTCTTTATCTAATATATATATATATATAAGACATAATGTGCTATCATAAATACGTAAAATTATGAAGAAAAAAAAATAATTATTCGTATTCATGAACCAGACATAAATACGATCCGGATTGGCGCTTCGAGCATCAATCCTAATAATTTTGATTATGTCCCTAATCCCTGCATAGCACAATTGGGCACAATCTAGCTATTTGACAAGCTCTAGATACATAATTGTTATACAAAAAGTAACAATTTACCATCTATATTTTTGACTGGGCATTGGACTTGGGGCTATACACTGTAGTAACACATTGAAGACGGCTGCTCCCACTTGCTTTAAAATTAGGGTCGTGCAATTATGTATGAAGACATGTTTAAACAGATAGAGCAGCGGTGAAAAGTTGCTTGGCCTGTTCCACAGTCCAAACCAATCTTATTGCACAGTACTGTAAAATCCCTCAGCATTTTGGGACGTGTTAAATGTTATTCAACCAACACAACCAGCTATCCTCATGCCTATTTAAGAAGGTATCACTTTGGTGTTTGATCACATTCACATCAATCGAATCAAGACATAAAAACACTTGCACATTCCCGTAGCTCTCTTCCACAAGAATGGCTCTAATGATAATGAGGGTGATGGTTTTGGTGCTGGCCTTAATGCAAATGCAGCAACTCTCACAAGCTTTAGACATTGTTCGATTGAAAGAAATAGCTGCTAAAAACAATGTGACTTCCATGTTGGTTTTTGGTGATTCCAGTGTTGATCCTGGAAACAACAACCGTCTTGCAACTACCATGAAGGGTAATTTTCTCCCTTACGGGAAGAATTTCTTTAACGGCCGCCCCACTGGAAGGTTCACTGATGGAAGGCTTGCCACTGACTTCATTGGTAACTTATTTTCACTTATCTTTATGCTTAATGCATGTTTATTTTTAAGGGTTTTATTTTTCCCCAGACTTCATTTGTTTTTTTTTTTTTTTTACTCTCTTGATCTCTTCTTTATTCCTTTTACAGCTGAATCATTTGGCTTTACTAAGGCGATTCCAGCCTTTCTTGATCCCACTATCAAGAAGATAGATTTGTTACATGGGGTTAGTTTTGCTTCTGCTGGTTCAGGTTATGATGACCTCACTGCCAATATCTCAGTAAGTCCTTTAAATCTTCTTGTACAAAATTGCTTGGCCTATATTTGAAATAGAAGTAATGTTTGAGTTAGTTTTGGTTTTGGTGAAACAGGGTGTGTTAACTGTGTCAAGGCAACTGGTGTACTTTAAGCATTACAAGATGCACCTGGAAAATTTGGTGGGTGTGAAGAAGGCAGAAGAAATCATTAGCAATGCTATTTTTTTACTAAGTATGGGCACAAATGATTTCCTCCAAAATTATTATTTGGAACCCTTTCGCTCCAAGCAATTTACTGTGGAACAGTATGAAAATTACTTAATCACATCCATGTTTAAGGACATTAAGGTGCTCTCTCTCTCTCTCTCTTTGTCAATTTTGAAATTTAATACTTAATATTTGTCTAAAATGTCTTCTAAAAGAGGTTAGGTTTCATGACTGTAAAATCACCTTCTGAAAAGAAATTCTCTTTCTTTGACACCCAAAATCGAGGTCGTATTGTCCGCTTTGGGCATCAATGTGGGCCTAAGCCCAATTTCCCCATAGCTCTGTTCCGTGAGCCAATCACTAATGGCATTGCCTCATTTGAACTATTCGAACCTAAATATTTTGAGCCATATAAAGATTAGAGTATATACTTAGTACCATCAAACTACCATAGTCTCACAGTCACAGGTGTAGCCTCCAGAATTAGGGAGAGGAAGAGATTTGAGGCAATCAGCTCCATGTGTGATATTAGCTAGTGTGAATATTTATATAAAATATCTTTTAACAGAGGTTGGGTTTCACAACTGTACAATCACATTTACCTTCCATATTAAAGAACATCAGAGTTATATAGGTCACCAACCACAATAACTCAATAACTTTGTATTTACTACCCCTCTTCAATTATGGGTCTAATCTTCTTTCGGCGTGTCGTTGTCTGATTGCAGGTGATGAAAAGTCTAGGAGCCACAAGATTGGTGGTTGTTGGGGTACCCCCTTTGGGCTGCATGCCAATAGTCAAGACTCTACAGGACCAAACAACATGTGTAGAGAGTTATAACAAGTTAGCATCCTCACTGAACTCCAAGATTCAAGAGAAATTGGCCATTCTCAGAACAACAATAGGGATTAAATCTGCTTATCTTGATTGTTATGGTGTCATCCTAGATGCCATTAACAAACCCAACAAATATGGTTAGTATTATTTTGATTTGCAAGTTATTTACAGCTTTTGAAACAAGTTATGAGTGAGCAATAACACTGATATTGGTGCCCAAAAAATGGCAGGTTTGAGTGAAACTTCAAAAGGGTGTTGTGGGACAGGAACTGTGGAATATGGTGATACATGTAGAGGTTTGAGTACTTGTGATGATGCTGGGAAATTTATATTTTGGGATGCTGTTCACCCAACACAAAAAATGTATCAAATTATTGCCCGAGAGGGTTTGAAATCACTCAATGTCAATACGTTAATCTAATGACAAAGTAGTTCTTATTGAACTTTTTAAGCACTTGAAATGTGGAAGAAAAAAATTAAATCCTATGTTTAGCTACTGCCTCCCTGTTTAACTTTTTCATATCAATTCAAATACATGCAAGCTATCTTAGATTGAAAAACTTCCAATCTTTCAAGTCTTCATATCTCAAGAACAATATATTATGTGGTTCCTGCTCCAAGCCTGCTTTCCAATACCATAAAAAATGTCCCCACATGGGACCAAAGCTTTAGACTCCATTGCAAGCCATCTCAAAAGCTTCATATCATACAGCAGACAAGTTCGGTTCTGAGGCGAGCCGCTGAAGAAGGAACCTTAAGTTAAATCAAATTAATTAATTAGTAACAATATCTGAAAAGATCTAGGGGCCCCAATCATAAATTTTTCCCATAAACTAGGGCCCTAAGCCATGGCTTAAGCTGTCTATCTCTTAGGCTCTGACAATAGAGACAACTCGATTTTGTCTCGAAGTTCGTGGTAAAAAAAACGAGGATAAATGAGTTGATCCAAATTGTTCGTACATTTGTAAACAAATCGACAATTGGAAGTCACAATTGAACGTGGCAATGAGGCATGTATGTGTTGGGACTCCTGACTCTAGCAAGTGTAGAAAGTATTTCTTGATTATTCTCATTGCAAGTGTTACAAGAATCTTCTATTCTCTCCATGAGATAATTTTAGACAAATGAAGGAAAATGATATTAGCAGGAGAGAAAGATTACTTTATCTAAGACACTACTAAAAAAAAAAATTAATTAACATTCACTAACACCATGTTTCTGACAGATAAAAAAATGTCAGTATTTGACCTGCACATGTAAATAATGCGACAGTTGGAATTCAAAATAGACCGTGGTATTGAATCACATGGTTGATGGATAGCAAAAATCCTTGGCGTGGGAATGTGATCAAAACAAGGAAGTGGGTTTTTTCATGTAAAGATCAAAATCGAGTAAACATGGCCATAAAGGCACTCAGCACATGAGCAAAAGTGAATAAAGTCAAAACTTTTAGCCATTAAGAAATTCTTGAGTGTGGATAAATCAAGCGTTTTAATTCGCTGATGACAATTTATCGTACGAGTTTTATAGCATCTCTACATTTCAGTGCATTGAATCCAGATCATAATCAAGTTATTTGAAAACAAAAAAAACTCCATCTTGCTTTGATTTAAATCGTGTGAATCTCCCCTTAGTCATGGTGGTTTTTATTGTTCACGAAGAAGCGTGTGACCCTTTTATTGTAATAAGTTAATAACCTACATTTTAACCTGTTGACATGTTGTTTTTCGTTCTAAGAGTAATTTGGAAAATCGGTCTCTCAAACAAACCAACCTCAGCAGTGAATTTGTTTGGTTAGTATGTAATCAAAGCAAATTTAACAAGCAGACAGATAATCACAAATACATATGCGACAATGTATTTGTCATGTCAATTAATCTTTATTCAGTTATATTGTTTATAAGTCAATACTCTGAAATTATCCACTCCCTCTCTCGAGCATCAGTGAAAATATCATAAACTACAGACTTCGATATATCTATTAAAATCTAGTAGTTAACAACTATTTATGCTTTGTGATTCTATGTTAACGACTTCAAATGAACTTATATATTCTCTCGAACTCTATAAAATCCTAGGTTATATTCTCTAGATCTATTCAAAATCCACTTTCTCGAGTGATAGATTCTAAACATGCATCATCTTAAATTGTGGCCAGCAATCAAGAAGCATTAAACTCAAAAGAATATAAATAAACTTAATAAAACTTCATAACAAAATCGACAATTAAAACAAAGGTTCAAGCATCAGTTACATCATTCTCCAGAATTAAGGAGTTTAGTTCATGACTAAAGATAAGAACAATGAAAACATGTCATGAATCTAATGGAAATCATTAGAGTTCTAAGAAAGAAATAAGAAGATAAAACCTGAGTTGAATCTCTTCCTCTTCGGACGTCACCGCCTTCGTCTCCTCTTGTCGCTCTTCAATCATTCTCCTTGGATCTCTCTAAAATATGTATTTTGGTGTTTTGTGCTGTGTATTAGCCTCATCTTGAGTATTAGATGAACTAATGTATTTATAATGGAGTTTTGGTGTCATTTGGTATCTTAAAAACCATAAATTCCACGTTTTAGGTACGTACGGGCCGCTTAACCCGCAGCGTCGCGACGCTGATCAATTGGCGTCGTGGCGCCCTTCTCTCGGGAATTAATATACGAATGGTTCTGCCGAGGGCGCCGCAGCGCTAAGACTTGGGCACTGCGGCGCCCATCCCTCGGCTTTTTGTATGGGGATCGTGATTTGCTTGCAGGCACCGCGACGCCTGTGTTGGGGTTGGTGCTCAGAGCGCCAATTCCCGGTTGTATTTCTGTTAAATACTTCTGTAAAACATTATTATTATGAATAATATATGCAGTTTCTATAATATAATCTATATTTCTATATGGTAAAGACGTAATGACCCGAGAATGATTAGTCATGATACAGTTGCAAAAGCGTCGCAACGGACATTGAGTAGTATCATGACGTTGTCATTCTCAGACTGTTCCTGGTCAAGGTTTACACTACTTGGTCAGTTTAGTAAACCCGTTGAGACCGGTACATGTCGTATACTGGAATATATGATTCCAATGGTTTCTCAATGAACCATTAGTCTTTGAGACTAGTATAGACGTGTAGGTGTTTATAGCGGATAAACACTGAACGACTCACCGAAGATTCTTAATGGATGGTACACCAGCGTCAATAAGAATCTTCTTGGGTTGAGTAGCACTTGTGATTCTTAGACTTGAGATGCCATTGTGGGCACATGAGACATCTTCTACACTTAGACGGCAGTCACGTCACCGATCTATTTAGATCAGACCTCCGCCTGTTCGTTGGGTGTAGATAGATCCTCAGGGTGTCCTATGTGTATCAAGATAGGATCCGTCAGTTCTGTGTATCAGAGCATAGGTAGTCCATGTGATTAGCAATCAGATAAAACCATGGGCCCGTGGTAAAGTTTAGAAGCTAGTTCTAAACATTCTTTTGAGATTTCTAATAGAATAGTCGACTGGATAATCCCGATAGAGATTTGACGTTTACATCTATATCTCTGGGATTTATCCGGATACCTGTGACGGAGGAATTATACATTTGCGATGACCTCGACCTGTATGGTTCAGCGAGATTATCTGTGATCGTCATAATCTACGGGTGGATAGATTATGGACACGAAATTAGATTTTGTGACGGATATACCTGAACCTAGATAGTCTCAATAATGAAACATACTCGTTGAGCACTAGAGCAACATAAATAAATAATATTGATTATTTATAAAGTCGTTTAATGGTTAAACACAAGATACATGCTAAAGAGACTAGATAGTCATTTCCTTGATTATTGTGTATTTACATTTAATACTTGATTAATTTAAATACACATTAATTAATAGTCAAAATGAGTTATTTGACTTATTTCCTAAATGAATATATGTTTTTAATATTTAATGTAAATATTATACATATATTTAATATATTTGTATTTGATTAATTAATTAATTATTTAATTGTTAAATGATTAAATTAATTAAAATATAAATATCTTACATTATGATATTTAAAGTAAATGACATTAGTTGCATTTGTTGACCAAAATAAATATCTAATAAAGTAGTTTATAAGATATTTGTGCAAGTTGATATAATGATAATTGAAATGAAATTGAAATTACAATTTCTTGCATTTGGTATATGCAATTTCGGCCAAGGCATATTTTTGCCTTAATATAAATTGTTTTCATTTTCATTTCATTAAGTTAACCTAATACACTTTACAAGAAACACCATTAAGAAAACAAAGAAAGCAAGTGAAGGAGAAAAGGAAAAACTTAAAGAAAAGCTTGGATTTTGTAAGTTTTTCAACTTACTATTAGAAAGGAATTTGTTCCTTAGGATCTAGGCAACATCTTGTGATGTTCTTAAGTTATTCTTTTCATTATTTCTTGTGTTTTTGATGATGGAAATTTGGTTGAAAGTGTTGAGCATGTGTAATGAAGAAAGGTTGTAACTATTGTAGTTATAAACATTCTTTTAAGGTTTATGAAACCATGTTGCTAATCTAGAGTTATTGACCCACTCTTAAATGACCTAGATTTGATCTTGAGTTGTTTCATTGTGTTGAGACTTGGATTGGATGGAAGAATGATGATTGAAGTAATTGATTTAATGTATTTGGTCTAATTTGTCCAATTTGAGGAAATTGAAAAATTAGGATTTTTAACTAATTCCAAATTTGGGGGTTTTCATATATGTTGAGCATTTGGGTGTGTATATGATGCATGCAAAGTTTCATGTTGATTGGATTTCATTTGGATGAGTTTTGAAGCATGAAATGACCAAATGGTCAACTTGGGCACCAATGGTGCATTCGGCAAGATAAAGAAAATTGGGGATTTTGGTTGCTTTGGTATTTTGATGTTTTGAACATCATAAGTTCATCTTAGAAATGATTTAGAATCATTCAAAATTGATTGGATCAATTCGGACTAAAACGGACAAAAATACAAGCAAGGGTATTTCGGTAAATTCACTTAAAATTGTTTTATTGAATTTATTTTCATAATTTGATTATTGGAATATTAAATAAATATGTTTATTTAATTTATCCGAGAAAAAGTTTTGAAATCTGAAAATCGGATTTTCACCGCTTCCGCTGCGTTACCGACTCACCCCCTAAATAACCCCTACAGCCTGGACTCTGGCGCCAGTGATAAGTTCTTCACTGGTGCTGCACCTTGCGTTCTGTGCTCCCGTGCACGTCCGATACTTCCGAAAGTTCCCAAACACTCATATTAAAACCTCCCCCACTCACAAAATTTTTAAAATATATAATGATGGTGTTATATCATTCATATAATAATTTAATAATATATTGATACATATGTTAACATGTTAAAAATTATTAAATAAATTATAATTATATTTAATATAACTACATATTATATATTTATTTATTAATTGATGATATCGCGTCACCAATATTATATCTAGCACACAAATTTTATCCTTCAAAATGCAGTAACTTGAAAATTAGGTCAAAAGGAGTTTGCATAACTGCTCTTATATTTTATGTAATTACTGCTTAACCCTATATTTATCTTGATTTTTACAACTTGACACCCTGAATCTTAATTTTCTTTTCCACCAATTTAACAATAAATTTTTAGTGACAAATCGTTTAGTAAAGAATATATATTGATTGAAAATATAAACCAACTTATAAGTATTACAGTTAGAGTTTAAGTTAGGTTATGAACTCGCCAAATAATTATGTATCAAACGCTACATCATAATTGTTGACGGCTGATTTTCGTTCCAGGGAAAAATCCGGAAACTCGTTCCTCGGATAAATCTTCCCCCAACTGTGAATTTGTTTGGTTTCTTAGGAACCAAAAATAAACTTAGCGGAAAAATCGAAAACACATAGATAAGAACATGAGATTTAACGTGGTTCGACAGAGTGGATCCGACCTACTTCCACAGACACAAAGAAAAAGAGTTTTTATAAAGTGGTCGGGTTTGACCGACCAAGGCTAAAATGACTATTACAGATGTGGTCGACCTCTTTCTTGTACTCTCCCAAAGAAATACCATTTTTTTTTATCTCTCTTACAAGTTTTTTGAATGAAAATTACTAACCCTTACAAAATTGCACTCAACCCCTTTATATACTAAGGAAAATAGCACTATTCCACCGTCCCCGTGACGTCAGCCACGTGAATCTGCCACTGCCGAAAGTAGACATGTCATATGACACTTCATTACACTCTAGCCATTTCTTGGAAAACTCCACACGCTATATTTTATGATGTCAGCTTGTACCCACCCGTTCACACGGCGTGTGTAAGAAGGTAGCCTTACAAGCTACGCCTGTCATATTAGAACTTTATGGATGGTGCAAGTCTCCAAGCCGGGTTTACACCTCGATACTTGGTCCCGATCAATGTCACCACGACCCGCCCTAATCCACACCGACCTGCCCCACCAGGTCGGGTGATCGTAACAACATCCATCATGTTGTGTCGAGCCACCTGGTCGGATCGAACTTGAGATCCCTGATTGTCTTGTTTTTCCAAATACTTTTATTCCTCAGGTCGATGGGGAAATGATTATCGAGCCCGACCACTCTACTGAGCCAGATACCTTCGATTACCAAGCCCGACTGGAAATTCCCTTCATGCTCTTCTAAAATTGCTGAGGACCAGAAGCCAAAAAATCACTATCAACAATAATTATTTTTCTTTTGGCTAAATAATATCTTTCCGCTTGTATTTTTTTTTTCTAGTTCATAACAAGTTTTTGGTGCTCCTGGATCGTTGCTTCTCTTCCCTTTGCTCTTTGTCATGTGTTTTTCAACCAATTGTGATTGATCGTACTTAATAGAGATAAATTGAAACACAAATTTCCGAATACAAATTCAAGTATGCAAAATGCGACAATGAATTCTCTGAATCCTCAGATTGAGGCAAACTGGTCAGATCGGGCATAACTAAAAAATTTCGAGTCCGGCTCGGCCCGATTTTTATTAATAAAATTTTTTTTTATTATATATTAATTTTTAATTTTAAATACATAGATTTATAACTAAAATTTTAAAATCCAATACATTTAAAATAAACCTGGCCCGGCCCAATAAGGTCCAGCCCGGTCCATTGACATTCCTACTATAGCCAGGCTGCCAGCTGTACATGAGCTTAATTCTTTGTTTCTTATGTAATTGATCATGACTTAAGGAAGGGTTATCAATATTATGGCATATTCATGCAAATTAGCCACACTAGTCAGCCAAGGAATTGCCTTTAAAATACCGAAATCCCACCTCTTTCTTAATGTTTACTAAATGAGTTTTTAGCGTCGTCAAAATTCGATGTTAAAAAAGGTCAATGTCAACACTAAAAGTTTTGGCGTCGAAAAAGGCGATACATGAAGTGGATACTAAAGGTGATTGAGGAAATATTTTAGCGTCGTTGTAGAATAAGCGATGCTAAAAATATTTGTGTCGTCGTTTTTCGTCGCTTAAATCGGTATTAGACGACCCATAAATGTGATAATTATGCGTCGCATAGATCTAGCAACGCTAAATATTGATATTTAGCGTCGCTACCTATATTCGACGCTAAATGTTGATATTTAACATCGAAATTTTCGTAATGACACTAAATGTTGAATTTTTTTGTCTCAATGTATCTTTGATGACGCTAAATATTGTACTTTTAATATCATTGAACGTTGCGACACAATATATTATTACTTTTAGTGTCGTTTTATTTTGACGATGCTAAAAATATATTTTACGTACCATAATTGATGTTATGACGCTAAAATTTTAAACGCTAAAGCTGGTTTCCATTTATCCTTCATTTATTTAGCTGGTTAATGAATTAAAGCACAAGTTTCCAACTGAATTCCCAATCACTGAATGAATACAATGTAACCATAGCTCAGTTGTTTAAATTACGCGTCGTCTAAATAAGCTTTATAAATATTTCCCAATTTCAAGAATCTAAATTAATCTGAGACATTTAGAATACTGATAGATCTGCTATGGTTACATGGCTATACTAAGTAATAATCATCATCATGAACATGAAGCATCCGAATCAATCTTAGATTTGCTGTCCACATGTATCCACTAGTGGATACACTTTTATGTCTTTTCTCAATTCACCCACATTTTAATCACCTACAAAAAAAAAAAAAAAAAAAACTCCCTACAAACTTACAAATAATCGGACCCCAATACTTTTGGCGCATGCATGTCACGTGGAGAACGAGCAACACCAACCGACAGACACATTCCTTAATCTTTTTCCCAATGAGATTAATCTGTATCATGCCTGAAAGCACCAACTTTCATTTTGACTCTTATTTGCTTGTGGGTCGTCGCAAAATCTGCATTTTCTATTAAATTTGACTGAGTGAGAACGAGGGACTAGGACCGCCGCCTTGAAGACTGATTAGACATTTAGACCACATCAAGTTAATTTGATTTGTTCATCCCAAACAATTTTGGTCAAATTTTGGTTATAATAATATTAAGTGCCAAATACAAAGTATGGATGGGGTACAACAACCAAATTTTCTTGGACCAGGAAAATGTTATATAGAAGAAAATTAAGAACTTTTAATTGAGTTGGATTGGACCAAATCTTTATTGTAAAATGTGAAGCCTTATCATCCGTTGGATAAGGGACACGTGGCGCAATCATTGCCGTTGTCCCAATTACATGTATTTGCTCATCCTATATAAAGGGCACTTAGGTTGAGAATTAGAGAGAGTTTTCATTATTTGTATTCCCTTGTTTTTGGCTAAGTGTTGAGCCTTATTTCCTAGTCCAAGTTAGTGTAATCTTCAATTGGGAATTTGAGAGATTGTCACTTTTAGAGATTAGGGTTCTTTGTGAGATTTGGGGAATTACAATTTGTAAACGGATTCAAGATTCCGTGTGTAATCTTGAAAGTTGTTTAGTGCAGCGAGCTCCCTATTCCGGAGTTCAACGTGGATGTAGTCGGGAATCTTTCCGGCGAACCGCGGTAAAAATCGTGCATTCTTGATTGATTGATTGACGAATATTGTGATAAAACTTAACAATTGGTATCAGAGCATTTTGGATCAAGTGGGCCGAAGGAAATCTGTGACTGAAGATCAAGAAGCCCAAGACTCAGCCTTTGCATTCGGCGGCAAAAGCAGAAAGAAAAGCCCTAAGTTTTGGGTCTCTTTCTTTGTTATCAAAGGTTGAAAGCCCAAGAGAATGAGGGGTTCTCCATCGGTCTGTGGAGAAAGAAGAAACCCTAAAGATTCTTGTCAAAAACGGCCAAGAAGACTCCTGAGGAGCCGTGACCATAGACCAAGAACAAGGAGACTCAAAGCCGAAGAAAAAAGCCATCGACGCAAATTCTGAAGAACAGAGCTATCAACGAAAGCAATAGAAAAACCAGAGAAGAGAGATGCCGATTGCAAAAGACTTGCAATCACCGATCAATAAGCCAAAAATCCCTAATTGTCTGTAAACTGTGAAGAACACGGCCCAAAAACAAGAAGAAGAATCAAAGCCCAAGAACCATCTTCTTCAATTGGGCGGCAAGAGCAACAAGAATCCCTAATTCTTTAATCTTTGGTCAATAGAACAATTCACACGACGGGAAGAGCATCAAGACTTTGTCAAATTCAAAAGCACAGAGCCATCAGATCTGCCGAGACCAAGATTAGGGGCTGCCGATTAGGGCATAAAGTGGCAGGCCAAAATCCCCTGCTACCGGGCTGCTAACTTGTCAAATTGAGGAACTGTGCTGTAGGCCAAGACTCCAGGTGTTGAACTACTGGCCAAGAATTGAGTTGCTGTGGCTCTTGGATTAAGCTGTACTTCCCAGATTCTGGCTGTCGAGAAATGGACGTGAGTTGCAGGCTGGGAAATTAAGTTCCTGCGTGAGCTGCAGTTTGGGAAAATTAAATTTCTGTTGGATTTGTAATTTGGGTGAGAAAGTGTGTAGGTATTGCCGTATTGATTTGGGTGGGTAAGCCTCTGGATTTGCCGAGAACTGACCAAAGTTTGGGTAATTTGAGTGTTTAGGGCAGTGAGTTACCAGATTGAAAGTTTAGGTGTTGAAGGCTTAGTCGTTGGGTGATTAGGCTGCTGTCCTGTTTTGGGCAGTTTCGGTGCGAATTTCCGAATTGGGTTTTGAACAGATTGGTTGGTGTAAATTGCCGAATTGTGTTTGGGCTGAGTTGGGGAGTAATTGCCGAGAGTGATTGCGGAATTTTCATAGGGTGATTACTGTAAACGAAAATAGAAATGTCGACCATGAGACTCGACATCGGCATCTTTGACGGGAAAATAGATTTCACCACATGGAAGAAGAAAATGAAAGTTCTACTTTCCCACCATAAGGTGGCTTTGGCACTGGAACCGGATCCAGAAAAGTGGCCAAAGATGGAAAAGGAAGCGAATGACGAAATCCTGGAAGAGGCGTACAACTTGATCTTCCTCCACTTGGGAGATTCGGTCATCAGGAAGGTTGATGGAATGGACACGGCCATTCAACTTTGGGGTAAACTCGAATCTCTTTATTCTGTTATTTCTGCACCAAATTTAGTGTTCTTAAAAGGAAATTTGTTTAATTACAAGATGGATACTAGTAAGTCGATTGATGATAATTTGGATGAATTCACGAAAATGACTCAAATCCTTAAAGGAACTGACCAAGCCCTAGGAGACTCTAGCGAAGCTATGATTCTATTAAATGCATTGCATGAAGAATATAGTGTCGTTAAGAATTCTCTACAGTACACAGGAGTTGTACCTAGGCTAGACTTGGTGATATCTGGTATAAGGGCTAGAGAGCTAGAACTTAGAACCAGTAGGAGAGGAGGAGCGAACTTATTCGTGAAAGGTAAAAATGAAAGGAAATATAATGGTCCGAATAATCATCAGACTAATAACCTAGAACCTAAAGGTAAGAAAAAGAACAAACAGGATAAGAATAAGGATAGTGACAAAAAGTGCTATCATTGTGGAAAGATGGGACACCTTAAAAGGAATTGTTATAAGTTCATTAGGGAACAGGAAAATGAAGGCAGCGCCACTGTGGCTGCCGAAAAGGAGTCGATGTGCCTATCTGAGGCATTGACTGTGTGTAGGGATCACATTAGTAGAGAATGGATTCTAGACTCCGGGTGTTCCTTTCACATGAGTCCGTATAGGGACTGGTTTGTCAACTTTAGAAATTCTGACCAAGGGACTGTGTATATGGGTAATGACAATACTTGTAGGATACAGGGAGTTGGGGACATGACACTTAAACTTCATGATGGTAAAGTTAGGATTCTTACTGACGTTAGATATGTACCTGACTAAAACGAAACCTGATATCATTAGGAACACTAGATGAGTTAGGTTTTACATATAAAGCCCACAATGGGAACATGCACATATCTAAGGGTAATAAACTAATCCTAACTGGTATAAAAAGAAATGGTTTGTATGTTCTAAATGGCCAACATGTATTCTCGGAAAAACTCATTTCTGCTTTAACTTCTAATGTTGATATGACTAATATATGGCACTTGAGACTTGGCCACATAGGCCAGAAAGGAATGCAGGTACTCAGCAAGCAGGGACAATTTGGAAAGGACCAGTTGAAGCCACTTGAGCTTCCCAACTGGAATTCACTTGTCAAAGGCGAGTCTGGAGTATCTACATTGTGATTTGTAGGGATCAGCAAAGGTCCAGACACATGGGGGTAAGAAATATTTCCTCTCTATTGTTGATGACTACAGTAGGAAGGTATAAACATTCTTACTAAAATCAAAGGATGAAACTTTGACAAAATTTAAAGAAAGGAAAGTATTGGTAGAAAATCAAACTAGTAACAAAGTAAAAGTCTTGAGAACTGATAATGGCTTAGAATTTTGTAATACTGAGTTTGATCAATACTGTACGAGTGAGGGTATCCTAAGACAAAGGACTGTTAGAAACACCCCTCAACAGAATGGAGTTGCGGAAAGAATGAATAGAACCTTATTAGAAAAGATCAGATGTCTTTTATTTTCTTCCGAACTTTCGAGGGCCTTTTGGGGTGAAGCCCTCAATACTGCTACTCATTTGATTAACCTTAGCCCTAATAGTTCCGTTCAGTTTAAGACACCAGAGGAAATCTGGTCTGGTAGAGCTCATAAGCTTGCACACCTTAGAGTATTTGGCTGTGAAGCCTATGCTCACCAGTCCGTAGGTAAACTTGAACCGAGGTCTATCAAGTGTGTTTTCCTAGGATATCAAGAAGGGACAAAATGGTATAGGTTATGGGAAAGGGAGTCACTTGGAGTCAAAGTCATAGTTAGTCGGGATGTTATATTCAATGAAATTTGTTTTCCTTGTAAATCTACTAACAACAATGCAGTTGCCTTAGAAAAGGATCTAGCAGATTTTGATCTTGCAGGTGGAGCTCAGATGCAGGTGGAGCCAGGGACATCAGGGACCGCTGATCAAGTTGGTGACATGTCAGGCACGGAGACATCTGAGGACACCCAGCCCAGGAGAAATAACCTGGAGGAAAATAAAAATGAAGTAGCAGAGATACAAGAACAAATTGAAGAGGACACAGTAGATCAACTGGATCATACTGAGCAGCATGATGAAACACCTCAAGACACATTGGCCAACTACCAGCTAGCGAGAGACAGAAGTAGGAGGCAGGTAAGGCCTCCTACCAGGTATGATTACTCAACTAATGATTTGTATTTCTGTGCATTAATATCAAGTTATGAAATTAATGGGGTTGAGCCTGCTAGCTTAGGAGAGACATTGAAGTCTACCCATAAACTTGAATGGGAAGCGGCTATTAGGGGTGTACACGGGTCGGGTCGGGTCGGGTTCCGGCAAATTTTAATTGACCCGATCGGGTCGGGTCGTTTCCAAAACAAGACCCGAAACCCGAAATTATGAAGAGTGACCCGAACGGGTCGGGTCAATTCGGATCGGGTCGGGTTGGTGCGGGTTTGATCGGGTCAAATAGAATCTGAAAATATATAATTATATATTTTTAATGGTACAAAATTCTTGAAGTGATGGAGTAGCTCAAGTGGAAAATTGTTGGGTTAAAACCAAATGACTTTACAAGTTCGAGTCACAACCCTTGCATTGCTTGCAAAAAAAATTTTCCTTAATTTTTTTACTCATTTTAGTATCACAGTTTGTCATTTACTCATTTTGATTTGGGAAGAAATATACAAGCATGAGATGCCTCATCAAATTACAATGGCCAAGACTCCCAGTAGAACAAATAGTTGCCTTATTATCCAAATATAGAAACCCTAAGCATCAAATAAGGAAAGAGATACAGATAAAAACTCATAAACCCCCTACAATTGATAAAGAACAAGCCATTACAATAGACAAAAAAACGCATCAACAGTAAACATTAGTGGACTAACAAGTAAAACCCATAATCAAACAAAAACACCAATATTTCTGAAAATTGAGATCTAAACATTCAACATAATTACACATAACAGTTAGCTGAAATAACTTGGAAAAAACAAGTTTGGTTCCTTAGACCAGTCCGTGGTGGTGACTGGCGGCGTCGTCAATGGAGGGCAGTGGTGTATTGGGGGTGACTTGGTGGCGTCGTGACTGTCGTCAAGGGAGATTGGTTGGGGCCGTTGGGAAGTGGCAAATGTTGGTGGTGGGTGGCGTTGTCAATGGAAAATTGGAGATTAAAGAGAATAGAAAAGAAGAGTGAGGAGGAGGAGATGGCTGCTGCAGAGTGAGGGGTGAGAGAAGAGAAGAACAATGAAAACCTAATTTTTATTTTTTAGAATTTATATGGACTGAAATCGGGTCGGGTCGGGTTTGACCCGATTTTTTTGACGAAACCCGTGACCCGACCCTAAATAATCGGGTCGGGTCATGTCAACCCGATTTTGTCTCCTGATTTATGAAACCCGACCAGGTCGGGTCGGGTTTCATCGGATCGGGTCGGGTCGGCTTCTGACCCGCAAAATTGTTCACCCCTAGCGGCTATAGAAGATGAGATGTTTTCTCTTAGTACTAGACCTGACTTGTCTTATGTTGTATCTTTATTAAGTAGGTTTATGTCTAATCCAGGTGGAGCACACTGGAGTGTTTTACAATGGTTGTTAAGATACTTGAATACTACTATTGATTATGGCTTATGTGTTAACAAATCTAACGCTTTAGATTTTGTAGGGTATGTTGATTCTGATTTTGCAGGTGACAGAGACTCAAGAAAGTCAACTACCGAAGCGAAGTATATAGCCATAACTGATGTGTTCAAGGAAGCAATTTGGCTTCAGGGTATCTTAACCGAAATACAACAGCTGCAGGGGAAGACAGTTGTGTATTCTGACAGTCAGAGTGCAATTCATCTGAGCACGAATCCAGTACATCATGAGAGAACCAAGCATGTAGATGTGAAGTATCATTTTGTGTGGGAAATTATCTCAAATGGTAAGATTGAGATTGAGAAGGTTCCAACAGAAGATAACCCATCTGACATGGGGACAAAAATTGTGGCTGCAACCAAACTCTTCCACTGCATGAAGTTGTTGCAGGTGGGGGTTGGCTGACTTTGCAGCCGACATGAGCAATGATGTGAGTAGGTGAGTTTGCTGTGCTATCTTGACCTTAGTGTGTCGTTGTGTATGATTGGAAGTGATAGATGTTTTTTGTCTTCAAGGTGGAGATTGTAAAATGTGAAGCCTATCATCCGTTGGATAAGGGACACGTGGCGCAATCATTGCCGTTGTCCCAATTACATGTATTTGCTCATCCTATATAAAGGGCACTTAGGTTGAGAATTAGAGAGAGTTTTCATTATTTGTATTCCCTTGTTTTTGGCTAAGTGTTGAGCCTTATTTCCTAGTCCAAGTTAGTGTAATCTTCAATTGGAAATTTGAGAGATTGTCACTTTTAGAGATTATGGTTCTTTGTGAGATTTGGGGAATTACAATTTGTAAACGGATTCAAGATTCCGTGTGTAATCTTGAAAGTTGTTTAGTGCAGCGAGCTCCCTATTCCGGAGTTCAACGTGGATGTAGTCGGGAATCTTTCCTGCGAACCACGGTAAAATCGTGCATTCTTGATTGATTGATTGACGAATATTGCGATAAAACTTAACATTTATGTTTTTGTTAAGGATTATTGTTTCCATAATGTTAATGAATATTATTATGGAATCAATTTTTAAGATGGAATTTTTAATATCCTTAAGATTTGTAATTTTATATATTTCCTTATATTCATTATTATTGTACAAGGATTCATTTCCTATTTTGGTTCTCTATATAGCTTATATAAAGGCTCGTATCATTGTAAATACAATATAGAGTGAATTCAAAATTTTCTTTCCTCCTTATCTAATATGGCATCAGAGGAAGATTATGATTTTTATAGTTTCAATCTCTAAGGTTCTCATCAACGCATGGAAGATCACGATTATTATCGGCCCGTCAACCTCACGCGCCACCTTACCTCGATCTCAACCTCACAACTAAAAGGAAATATAGCATTTTGTGCAAGGAGATATAGAAAATTGCAAGAAGTATACACAAGCACAAATTTACCCTCAAAACTATAATCATCTCCTAGTTGACAAATTTGTGCTTGTGTATAGTTCTTGCAATCTGGTGTATCTCCTTGCACAAACACCTAAAAGAAAAAAAAGCATAAAATTAAAAAGCAAAGTAATAAAACATTCACACAATTCATACATACATCACAAATCTCAAAATTATTTCAAAAACTTGTCTAACCAATCTCGCCCCTTTGCTAGTAGCTCAATGGTAATTCATGCCCCTCAAATGGTGAGGATAATGAGTTCAAATCCGCAATGGTTCAATTATTATCTCATCTATAATCTTGAAATTAGATGTGGATTTCTCCAGATTATTTATGGGAGTAGATTTCCAAATTTTATTTCGATGGATTTCTAGGAATATGTTATAGATGTATGCGTTTAGAATCCCACCAGACTTTAGATATTAGTATCTATAGATTATAATATAAAAAAAGGAAAAAAAATCTTGCCCCTTATACTGTGACTCATCACTTGTGCTACTCTTCGATTCTGATCTCTGTGTCCCAATTGAAACCGTTCAAGAGCTACTGCCACTCACATCTGAATTGTTCTCCAATAAGCTAAAATTCGGTTTTGAATTTTCGACCGACGAGGCGGCGGCAGCAGCAGCAGCAGCAACTTCAGATGGGAAATTAAGCAAAGCCTTAGCACCACGCATCCTAAAAGCTGCTCTATCATAAGCCAAAGCAGCCTCTTCAGCAGTTTGAAAAGTGCCTAGCCATTTCCGTTGACCTTGTTTCGCTGAGTCCCGAATCTCCGCAGCGTATTTGCCCCACGGTCGACGCCTCACGCCTCTATAGTGCTTCTTCTTGCTTATGGTCCGGTTTGGTTCAAGCAATCTGTTTGATGATGTGTTGTTAGCTTGGCTTCTTACTGGGGGCATTAATGAAATATTTTGGGACACGGATTCATTAATGACTTGGTATATGACCATGTCTTGTGAATCATTTTCATTGAATGGTAGCTCAATTTGGGAGGAAGGAGGAAACATGGCTAGCTGCTTTTGATTCTGTAAGGTTTTGGTTTGGGTGGCTGAAGTTTGAGTTAAATGGATCTAGAGTTCAATTTAACTTTGGAATATTATAGGCACAAGTGGGGTCCCTGCCATTGCCTTTTTGGAATTTTATTTTTAGGCGACATGTAGCCATCAAGGTGAGAGGAATTGGGCAGATGAAGGGACGTATATTATTAATATATGTTTTCTTTGTTTACTTTTAGATTGGTGGGTGGGTGGCAATAACTTTTATCACTTTGTTTCTCATAATATTACAATTTACAGGAATACACTCTACCAAATACCAATTTTTATTTGTGGAGAAAACAACATCGATTTTACTTTATTTTCGATAAATATTAAATACATTAACTCCTAAAATTTATGACCGGTTGAAGGTACCTTCACTGGTTGGTGAAGACAACAAGAAGCGAGATGTTGTTTATGTTCAAGAGGATACCAAACATTCTGTCTCAATTTTCTGTCATATCCCGTTGACATTAGATTTGAGATATGTTTTTATATCTCATTTTTTAAAAGGGCCGAGAATGTATCTCGAAAATTCAAGAGTGACGAGATGAGGCAACGGAATAAGACGAGATTTAGCGGGACGCGACGAAATTTAACGGGATGAGATGAGATTTAAAGGAATGCGGGATGAGATTGAGAGATTTGTTATCCTGACAAATATAACAAGACGAGATCGAGATGATTTTTCGTCTTGATTTCGTAAACAGAACGAGATTGAGATTGACAAATTCCGTCTCGTCCCGACCCATTTCCAACTCGGTGAAGGTTTCCTCTCTCTTAATCTTACAGTTGAGCTTGCTCCCTTTCTTAAAGAATTGGCTGAAGCTCCTGGCCAAGCCCAAAAATAAATTTTATCAGATTTTACTAGTCAAGTTAGAAATAATTAAATCTAAGAATTAGTACAGTTAACTCCTAAATCAGTAGAAATAGAAATTATAAAATTTATAGAAACTCTTCGAAAAGAAGTTGATATGATAAAAGAAAACACAAAACAGCCTTCAAGAACGGCCATAAATAATTAAATCTATAATTAGTGAATGAGTAAAGACTTATGGGTAGAATCTATAGAAAAGCTAAGACAAGAAATTCCAACTACTAATATTGTAGGCTATAATATCAAATCCTTTAGTATAGATAATAATAATATAATTATAGCATAATTAAACACCATTATTAAAATATTACTCAAAACAGTTAGAAGAATCAAAGATACTAATGCTACCACTTCTGTTGGTTCGAATAATGGCTCCCCGGATTTTGACTGTACAAAATATCCCACCTACCAATGGAGATGCTAATTTAGTAGTAGCTCTTTTCGACTATCAGTAGGTCACAACACAATTTGGTCGGATCTAAATATAAAACTTAATTTGAAACCGCTTTGAAATGGAATTTCAATTAATTGCAGAATACAATAGAGAGAGAATTGATTAAGTTAAGATATATTTTTTTGAAATCGTTGAAAATCTCGCGGTCAAATTATCTTTTCCGGACTTAAACGGAGCAAGTAAAATTTACACCTCTTGGGGATGATTAAGTTAAGACATGTGTTCATTTATTTATGAAATATTCCAAGATTGATACTAAGAGACTTTCAAAAGATGAATGAGAATAAATATTTACTTGTGTAACCTATTCATATTCAAGGTCATGGGAGATTATGTAGAGGGTATTTGTGTTGTGGCTTCGCTTGTAACTTTTGTTCCCTCGCTCATTCCATGTAAAGCTTTTTTTTCTTTTTTCTTTTTTAAAAGAAGAAGATATATTAGTATAATTATTTTTATATGTCTAAAATTTAATTTAAACATTTTGGTGTGAAAAAGGTGTAACACGCCATAGCTGTCTACAGTAAACGATAAGATGCTACCATGTGAAAGTGAAGCTATCACGTGAAGTCAAGGGATTCTCACTAGTACAAGTTTCACATGGAAAACGAAATATAATTAACAAGCATGTACAAATACATTGTAAAGTTGAAATTGAAACAAATAATTTTTTTATTATTATCTGAAGATATAATTGTTGATTATATACGTTGACGGGTGATTCTCGTCCCATGGGTAGTTTCGAGATAACTCTCCAGAGACAATCATCCTTCAATCTTGAATTTGTTTGGTTATGGGAGACCAAAAGTAAATATAGCAAAAAGGCAAGAAAAATACAAAGATCGACAAAGAGTATTTTACGTGGTTCGGCGGAGCAAGTCCAGCATACGTCCACGGGCACAAAGTGGGGGGTTGCTTTTTATTACCAAAACGAGCTCGGTCGACCTGTTTATGGACGTAACTGAAGAAAACCGAGATGTTTATTTGTGGTGTTTTTACAAGTAGCGCTCAAATGAAAATTTTCCCAACGCTTACAAATGAGATCAACATTCCCTTATATACTAATGAATACATGACATTGTTCCCGTATCTTTATGACGTCAAAGTTGCAGATTTCCGGCGATTTGACATGCTTCCTCCCCTAACTGCCTCACCGAAAGTAAAGCCTACCCTCTGACTTCCTGTCACATCACGCCGTAAGAGTACATTGTCACACTTTATTATTAATGATGACATCATGTAATATCTCCAGTACGAAATTAGATTTCAGAAGGAAAAGTCCAAACTATCCTGATTATACGCCGATCACCGAGAGGTCGGACAAAGGACTTGTCGAACCCTCTGACCGCTCTTGCCCCGACCCATAACATCCGAGCTCATCGACCTATCCCAGGTGGAAAGATAACACCAAATCGAACTACCAGACTAAAGTGGTCGGCCTCGGTTATGAGGTTGTCGGCCTTTGAAGTTTGCACCGCGTTGTGTCTCCTGGTCGGTCAGATCCGGGAAATATTGTCCGGACTCTCTTACTTGTCGAGAACTGACTAGTACCTCCGAACATCTTACCCTCATAAAAGGAGAAATTTCATCTCTGCCCTCGCTGAACTGTTCTAATACCTTAGTTGCAGAAATTCCCATCAACATTTGTCCTCTAGTTCTCGGTTCTAACGAGTGCACGAGTTGGTACCGTGAACTATGAAATCAGAAGTGTGCTGATCAGCCAGTGAGTGGTTAACCTGAGATATAGAAGGCTACCACGGCACCAAGTCAGGTCATCACTGGCATCTTCAAGTGCTCTGTACTCATACCAATAACATGCACTCAGTGGGACGTAACCCAACCCCAAAGTGAATAAATGGATAGTCTCGGCGGAATTAATCCAGCCCCGAGCTTGTGGAACATATAGCATCGGCGGAACGAATCCAGCCTCGAGCTGGTGGAACAAGATAGCCTCAGCGGAACGAATCTGGCCCCATCAGCGGAACGAATCCAGCCCCGAGCTGGTGGAACAAGATAGCCTCGGCGGAACGAATCCGGCCCCGAGCTTGTGGAACATATAGCATCAGCGGAACGAATCCAGCCCCGAGCTGGTGGAACAAGATAGCCTCGGCGGAACGAATCCGGCCCCGAGCTTTCGGAACATATAACATCGGCGGAATGAATCCAGCCCCGAGCTGGTGGAACATGAGAGACTTAATCACGGGGGAAGAAATTTCAACATCTGAGGCTTCGCGGATCCCGGCCCGGGCATCCCCTTCCCGGGCATCAGCAAAAACAAAGATGGGAATAAAAACAGGGTTAGCACAATGGAGGTGACTTAACACATACTCCACAAAGACCAAAAAGATAGCAACTCGGGTGCCCCAAGACAACGTCCTGCCTGGTGCCTCTCAAAACACAATTCAGAATCTTACAACTCAGCATCCCGGCAAGCCGGGCAACTGATCGGTGAGCGGCCGATACCCTGAGGGCAGAAACCTCCTCATGCTGGGCGGCTCTGGAGTCTGCAAGGGCAATGAGAGCAAGAACCTCCTCATGCCATACTTCTCTTGATCCGAGGCGGTTAGGTAGATACCCCACTGGGGAAGAAGACACTACATGTGCGTCATCTCTTGGTGGTTCTCAACGGGACTCACCAGTTGACTTGCAGGGGAAGAAACCTCATTGGGATTCACCAGCCAACTCACATGGGGAGAATCCTCCCTGTGTCCAGTTTACCCGAGCTATTCCTTAAAAATACGGGTCATGAGGTAGTAACGCTCCGACCTCGGAGGTTTGATAATGACACCCGAGATTGGCGTGCTGCGAAGGGTTCGCGCGTTTCCCACATGTACCCCATCCATTGATGCGTTCTGGATCCTCAAAGGTGAAAGGAGTCAGGTCGGAACACTTCCACCGGGGTTTGATAATGACATCTGGGATTGGCGTGCCACGGGTTTGGTGCCATTTCTTGCTACCGATCACCCCTTCGCATCGAGCACATCCCAATAATATTGAACACGGCTTTCTCATTCAATTCTCAAACAAGTAAAGTGGACAAGTTTTTAAAATTTAAAAGAAAGAGTCGTATTCATATTCACGGGATCTACCGCCCTTCTTACAACTCTTTGTGGGTCATTACAAGAGAGGCTCTATAATAATTTCTCGATTCTGGTCGGGTCATCCAATGACTTTTCAGTTAGAAGAAAAAAGGTATACTGGAAATACTTCCTCAGCATCTCGGCATTCCAGGGCTTCTTGAGCCGAGTACCATCCAACTGCTCCAAAAGATAGATACCCGGTTTACTATCTCCACCACTATGTACGGATCTTCCCATTTGGCACCCAATGAACCTTCTTCGAGCCTTCAGGTATTCAATGTGACCCTCATCAAAACCAAATCTCAATGGAGGAAGGACCGAGCCTGAATCTTTTTGTAGTAGAAACGGGTTATTCTGTGTTGACAGCGGCTTTCATAGTTGATTTCTCTTGTTTCTCTTCGATTAGATCGAGATGGTTCTTGACGAGCTCTTCATTCTGTTCAGCCTCAAAATGTCGGACCATGTGGGTGGCCATCTCTATCTCTACTGGAATAAGTGCTTCACAACCATAAGCCAAGGAAAATGGAGTTTCCCCCGTGGAGTCTTTGCAGGTTGTTCGATATGCCCATAATACTTCTGGTAACTCTTCGACCCACAGACCTTTACAATATCCAAGTCTGGCCTTCAGATTTGCCGTGATCGTTATATTGGTAGCCTCGACCTGTCCGTTAAACTTGGGGTGGGCAGGTGAAGCGAACCTCAAGGCGATTTAGAGATCATCACAGAGCTTTCTGAAACCCTTGCTGTCGAACTACTTTCCATTATCAGTAATGATGGCCCGAGGAATCCCGAACCGGCAGATGATACTCTTCTTTACAAAGTCTGTCGCATTCTTCTCTGTGATTGTAGATAGGGGTTCAGTCTCTACCCATTTGGTGAAATAATCGATGGTAATGATGGCATATTTAGCCTGTCCTCGCCCTGCTGGCATCGGTCCAATAATGTCTAACCCTTACTGGGCGAACGGCCATGGGCTGACTAGAATAGTCAGCTGCTCCGCTGGTTGATGATGAATGTTGGCATTCTTCTGGCATCTTTCATACTTTCGGATTACCTTCATCCCGTCTTGATGCATGGTTGGCCAATAGAATCCATGCCTCAGGAGTCAGGGCCTTGTACGCAATTGACTGCCCTCCGGCATGACTCCCACAAATCCCTCAGTGAATCTCTATGAGCACATAATATGCCTCATTGGTCGCAAGACATCTCAAAAGCAGTACGGTGTACCCTCTCCGGTATATGACTCCTTCAACCAAGAAAAATTTTGAGCTTCGGTATTTCAACTTTCTGGCCTCTTTCTTATCATCAGGTGTCCCCTCAGTCTCTAAGTAACTTATGATCAGATCCATCCAAGAAGCCTTCCCTTATGTGTCTATCTCCATCACCTCTGACTTCACAACATTCTTTTCCTGCAAGTAGATCAAATGGATGGTCTTAGGCTTCTCCGATTTAATTAAGGATGCCAGCCGAGTCAGCGAGTCTGCCTGATGGTTGCTTTCTCGACCGATTTGTTCGAATTGCACACTACCCATCTCCCCAGTCAACTTCTTCACCTCGGCCATATAAGCCATCATGTTAGGTTCTCTGGCCTGAAACTCGCCCTTTAGCTATTGGATGGCCAGTTGAGAGTCGCTCTTTACAATCACATCTCTGACACCCACCGCCGCGCAGAACCTTAAACCGGCCAGAATGGACTCATACTCGGCCTCGTTATTTGTGGCTTCGAAGGCGAACCTCAGAGCATACACCATATCCTCGCCATCACTGCTTCATAAGACGACCCCAGCTCCGCAACCTTGTGAACTGACCGAACCCTCCACCGATAACTCCCATTTGGTTTCTGAAACTTCTAAAATATGGGGTCCAGTGAATTCGACCACAAAATCTACTAAAGTCTGTCCATTTACTGCCGCTATGGGTAGATAGGATATGTCATGTTCGCTCAACTCCACCGACCACTTCACTAACCGACCCGAGACCTCTGGTTTATGCAGGATCTGTCTCAGAGGATGATCGGTATAGACCCCGATAGGATGATCTTGAAAGTAAGGCCGTAGCTTCTGAGTTGCCGTAACCAAGGACAAAACCACCAGTTCATGGGCCGTGTATCTGGTCTCCACATCTAGCAAGGCCTTGCTAATATAATACACTGGCCTTTGGATCTTATCGGCCTTCTGGGACCGGCTTGGCCAACAGTGGGGCTGAGCTAAGTATTGATTTAACTGCAGGAATGCCTCCTCGCATTTTTCCGTTCAGCTAATCTCCTTCTTTGCCTTCTTAATTATCTTGAAAAAAATGATGACATTTATCGTCGCTCGGGAAATAAATTGATTCAACGCTGCCACTCGACCCGTTAAACTATGTACCTCCTTGACCATCTTGGGAGGTTTTAATTCCAGCACAGCTCGGATCTTGTGTGGGTTTGCTTCTATACCCCGTTCACTGACCATGTACCCCAGAAACTTCCCCGACGCTACACCGAATGCGCATTTCTCTGGGTTCAGCCTCATATTATGCTCTCTTATTAGCTCGAAAGTCCCCGCAAGGTCGGCCAAATGATCATCTGGTTCCTTGGTCATCGTTATCATGTCGTCAACATATACTTGCATGGTTTTTCCGATGAGGGGCTTAAAAACCTTGTTCACCAACCTCTGAAGTGTAGCCCCAACATTCTTTAAACCGAAAGGCATCACCTTATAGCAATACAACCTCCGATCTGTGATAAAAGCTGTTTTCTCCTCATCATTGGGATGCATCTTGACCTGATTATATCCTGAGAAGGCATCCATGAAACTGAGCAGCCAATGACATGCTGTTGAATCTACTAGCCGGTCCACCTTTGGAAGCGGGAAATTATCTTTTGGGCATGCCTTGTTGAGATCGGAGAAGTCTACGCACATCCTCCATTTCCCACTGGTCTTCTTTACTAAGACCACATTTGATACCCACTCTGGGTATTTCACATCTCTGATAAAACCAGCCTTTAACAACCTTTCCACTCTGGCTCCTATCGCCTCGCAACGTTCCTGATTGAATATTTTTCTCTTCTGCTTGATCGGCTTGTGAGCCGGATCCACTGCTAAATGGTGGTTGATGAATTTAGGATCTATCTCGGGCATGTCGCTATGCCCCCAAGCAAAAACGTCTGCATATTGCTTCAAAAACTTCAGCAGGTCCCGCTTCAGGTTTTCCTCCAAACCTGCTCCTACATTTATAACTTTTTCTGGACCGAAGAGTTCTACTGACTCTAACTCTTCAACTGCCCCCAATTGGGCAAAATCTTCGGGCCGTGGATTTGGGGACTCGACTGTTTCCCCCTCCTCTTCCATTTCTCTCCTCTTCCGGCTATCTTTCTCAACACAAAGAGTCTCATTTGAGACGGTAGCGAAACAACTCCAGGCTACTTTCTGACTTCCACATACTATCCCAATCCCAGCTCGGGTGGGAAACTTCAATTTCAAATAATAGCATGACATGTCGGCCTTTATTTTCATCATGAAAGTCCAACCCACGATGACCTCGTAACTACTCATACAGTCTACCACTGTGAAATCCATCATGATCGTCCGGGTGCGGGGGAAAGTCCCGATCATCATGGCCAACTGTATTCTTCCCGAAGAGACGATTGCTGCTCCTACAAACCCGTACAGGGGAGTCCCGTCCTGGGTCATAGTGGCATACTTCACCGCCAAACCATCCAAGGCTTCCTTAGAGATTATATCGACCGCACTTCCTGGATCCACCAAGATCCTATCTACCTCGGCCCCTCCAATTACTGCTATGATTATCAGGGCATCATCGTGGGGAAAACTCACCCCATAGGCATCCTCATCCGTGAACATTATAGGGACCGATCGACCTCCATGAACCCCCGGAGCCTGCTTCATTGCCAATACCTCTGATCCTCGGATCCGACTGTAATTCTTCCTCGACCGATTCGAATATCCGGCCAGCGTCCTCCCGCCAGCGAAGGTATATATCTGTCTATGCCCATGCCGTTGTCCGGCCGTCATGGCCCATTGGTCGATGTAATCATTCAGATAGCCGTTCTGCGCCAAGTTTTCCACCTGCTCCCGCAGATCCTTACAACCTTCCGCCGTGTTCCCCCTCATGCTATGATGCACACAATATGATTTCTCATTCTTCTTCTCCACCAGATATTTCCTTAGATCAGGCTCCACCAGGAGGCCTCTTCCTTGGATTTCCTTGACGATCTGAGCCAACAACTTATTCAAATGTGTGTACCCTGGCCCTCCAGCCACATGATTTACTTGAGTCTGAACCCTCATCTCATGTGGTACACTGCGGGCATTGGTCTGAACTCCCTTTATTTAGGAGGTGGTTTCCCCGACTCTCTGTCCGGCCCCCGTGGTAACTCCAGCCTCACCATCTTTTCTTTTTGAATTCCCCCCTCCGGGCAATCTTTTCTTCTTTTTCCATTAACACAAACTTTCTGGCCAATTCCAGGGCAGTGGCGTAATCCGAGATGTCTTGAATCCTCAGGAGAGTCCACAATTTCCCTACCTTAAGGGCCCCCTTGAGGCTTTCCAGTGCTTCCGACGACTCGTACGCCCCGACCTCGAGCACTAAATTATGATATATTTCAATAAAGTTCTTTCGGGGCTCATCATCCCCCTGCTTCACCAGCCTTAACTCTTCTACTGTCTTCTTTGGGACACACGCACATTTGAAATGCTGGACGAATGAATTCCTAAGTTGAGAGAAACTGTTGATGTTTCCCGGAGTCAAACTTCTAAACCATAAAATTATGGGCCCACTCAGGGTTAAAGGGAACACCTTGTAGATGGCCTCTCCCACCATTCATTGGACCTCCATCAGCAAAACAAAACTTTCAATGTGGGATTTAGGGTCGGTATGACCCATGTATGAGCTCATATACGACATGGTGAACCGCCTAGGAAATTCTTCTGACAAGATTTCTTCTGTAAAGGGAGATGCTGCTTCCCCGTCCCGACTATCTCCTTTATACGTCTTCAAGTTATCTTCCCATTTTTTCATCTCCTTCCTAAACCAAGCTTTCATATCGTTGTCTCCCGCAAACTTCTTCACGCCTGCCACTCCAAGCACGATGTGTTTCATGAATATATGACTCTTGATCCCCTCAACCATGTCTTCTGTCTTCCCCCCTCTTAGAGCGGGGGCTATTACTGGAGGACTCTGGAGTCCGCCTCTCATCTTCTTATTCTCGTATTCTTTCTGTCTGCAAGGCTCTCGCTATCACAACCGACCTCACCCTCTGGGGATCCTTCCTCCCGGGTTCATCATCTCCGCTTAGGTCTACCACTCTCTTTCCTTCTGTTATTTCGTTTCTCCTCTGACTTGGACCAGATTCCATCATTTCATTATTCATTTTTTCCAGTCTTTCCAACTTCTCCAACATGGTCTTCATGAGAGTCTGGTTCTCCTCCCTATCATTTCTCATGTTTTCTCTATCTTTCCCATCCACTCTGTTGTCGAACTCTCCGACGATCTGTGGTTACCATCTTCAGCCATCGTCCTACCACGCAAGCTACTTTTTGTTCAGTTCCCTACAGACGGCGCCAACTGTTGACAAGTGATTCTCATCCCAAAGGTAGTTTCGAGATAACTCTCCCGAGACAATCCTACTTCAACCTTGAATTTGTTTGGTTATGGGAGACCAAAAGCAAATATAGCAAAAGGATAAGAAAAACACAAAGATCGACAAATAGTATTTTACGTGGTTCGGCGGAACAAGTCTAGCCTACGTCCACGGGCACAAAGTGGGGGGTTGCTTTTTATTACCAAAACGAGCTCGGCCGACCTGTTTATGGACAAAATTGAAGAAAATCGATCTGTTTGTTTTTGGTGTTTTTACAAGTAGCGCTCAAATGAAAATTTTCCCAACCCTTACAAATGATATCAACCTTCCCTTATATGCTAATGAATACATGACATTGTTCTCGTATCTTTATGACGTCAAATATGCAGATTTTCGGTGATTTGACATGCTTCATCCCTCAACTGCCTCACCGAAAGTAAATTCTACCCTCTGACTTCCTGTCAAATCACACCGTAAGAGTACATTGTCACACTTTATTATTAATGATGACAGCCTGTAAATCTCCAGTACGAAAGTAGATTTTGGAAGGAAAAGTCCAAACTATCCTGATTATATGCCGGTCACCGAGAGGTCGGATAAAGGACTTGTCGAACCCTCCGACTGCTCCTGCCCCGACCCATAACATCCGAGCTCATCGATCTATCCTAGGTAGAAAGATAACACCAAATCGAACTACCGGACTAAAGTGGTCGGCCTCGGTTCTGAGGTTGTCGGCCTTTGAAGTTTGCACCACGTTGTGTCCTCTTGTCGGTCAGATCCGGGAAATATTGTTCGGACTCTCTTACTTGTCGAGAACTGACTAGTACCTCCGAACATCTTACCCTCATAAAAGGAGAAATTCCATATATGCCCTCACTGAACTGTTCAAATGCCTTAGTTACAGAAATTCTCATAAAAAATATATTGTTGGAAATTCTCTAAAATATATATATAGGAAAAATATTGGAGAGACATGTCTATTAAGAAATGTCTTATGGGAAAATGCATAAAGATGAAGGGACATATCCTCTAAGTAAAAGAATGTGTCTTTAGGCTTCAAATGACATAAGAAAGGGTTATAATTCTTAGGAGGGTTACACCATAAACCAAATGGTGCCCACAAATGTATCATTTCATGCCTATAAAAAGGAGACCATGGGTTCATTTTCTAATCATCCAAAAATTTCATAAGTATTTCATTGTCTAGAGAGTCATTTAAAGAGAGAGTTTTTCTACCATTTGTCCTTATTCAAGTTCTTGGAGAAAGAAGTGTTAGAGAACAATTAACGAATGCAATAAGATATATTATTGAAACAAAAACTTACGCATAAAACAGAAACTTATAACGCAAGTAAATAAAATATAAACTAACAAATCGAAATTGAATCTTACAATATATGTAATTCAAAACAATAAATAAACTGACTTGTATAGATTGAGGCTAGCACACATTCTATGTCCTATAGCATAAATTCGCTCATACTTTTGTGCTTGTAGTTTGTTGGACGTCTACTACCAGGATTCAACAATCTGCAAGTCGAAATTCTGCACTGAATAATTCGACCCCTGACAAATTTACTTGATGTATTTACTTTCTAGGATCAAAAGGATTTTTGGTATTTTTATATCTATGGAACTCTGCAATATTGTTCTATATAAAGATACCAATCTCGAAAAAAGGAAATGCAGTTGATGATCAATTGTTGCAAATAGGGATGGCAATTTTCGGATCTGTACGGGTCCGGATCCGGATCCGCAAGCAATTCGGCGGACCCGGGTCCGGATATGGACCCGGTTAAGCACTTCCGGGTCCGGACCCGGGTATACCCGGAATGGACCCAGGATCCGCAACTGCCCACTGTTTTTTTTTTTTTAACAGTGGCATGCTTATTTGTTTTTTTTTCTTTTTATTTTTCTTGCATATGTTACTACGTTTTGATTTCTCAGACTATTAGGTATCTACTATTTTGACTGAAATAATATATTGAGTTTGGATCGGGTCCAGGAATTTACAATCGGGAATTGAAAATTTTGGATATTAAATTGTTTTTCTCAATAACTGTCGAATCATTATCCAATCATCGACTTGTCCCTATATATTCAAGATGGGTAGAGAGTTGGGTACTCAATGAGAATTGATTACAAACAAAAAATCAAATATTGAGAATCAAAAAAAAAAAAAAAACTAGAACTGAATATATAAAGGTAATGCCGCAACTGCCCATTGTTTTTTTTTTTACCGGGTCCGGAAACATCCGGACCCGCATCATACCGGGTCCGGATGCGGGTCCTCTAAAACAAGACCCGGATCCGCAAAATTTTTTAGCGGACCCGGGCCGGATCCGGATCTGCTTGCCATCCCTAGTTGCAAACGTTAGTTTATCAGAAGAGTTGTGTTGATCAGACACAACCTTCTGATTTAAACTTAATTAAAAAAATATTTTTAAGCAAGCCAATTAATGAATCTCAAGAGCCCAAGGCCCAATGCGCATCTTTGATTTAATTAAATATATTAATTAAATCTAATACCAAGCTAACCAACCACACTCATCCAAGCCCAAGCCCAAGCCTTGATTTTTCCAATTTAATATAAGTGTATAAAAACACTTATAAACCTTTTATTTCCCATTTGTTTTTTTAGATTTGGGACTACTTCTTATATTTGCTATACAAACTCTTACAATTCCCCACATTTGAATAGCAAATAGTGGCGATATTGCACATAGCATGATCCAGAGAAAATTTAAAAATGATATGCATTAGGAGATGTGTCTTTTGGACTTGAATCTTCCTTAATAAGTACTTTTTGGATTTACCGATGAGTCAGTGTGTATAGGAGACATTGATATGTTCATCATATTTTGTAAATCAAGATAATAAGTATCACACATATCGAATTTTAACACCTTTCGATTTATACGGTTGTGTTCATGTTGGTCCTGAACAATCCTGGATTTATATGAGCTTTAGAGAATTTAGCAATTTCATTCTCATAAATGCGACCCCACATTACTCCTATATAGGTGACACAAACATTGTTAGTGTCATTAAGAATGATTAGTCATTCATCCTTATCGTCATAGTATCATAACTTTCATTAAGAAGGATGAGTCAGTGTGTATAGGAGACATTGATATGTTCATCATATTTTGTAAATCAAGATAATAAGTATCACACATATCGAATTTTAACACCTTTCGATTTATACGGTTGTGTTCATGTTGGTCCTGAACAATCCTGGATTTATATGAGCTTTAGAGAATTTAGCAATTTCATTCTCATAAATGCGACCCCACATTACTCCTATATAGGTGACACAAACATTGTTAGTGTCATTAAGAATGATTAGTCATTCATCCTTATCGTCATAGTATCATAACTTTCATTATCATAGGAATGGGCAACTTGTTATGCTCTATCGCTTAAGTTTTACCCAGCTAGTTTTCCACATTGAACCTAGACTTGAATTACTAAATTGCTAGGTGGGGTTTCCGCTAAGTTACTTCTCATTGTGTTGGCTTTAAGCCCATTCCCCTCGATAAATATATCACTTGCTCATTTGGTATACCATTTGTTAATTGATCTGCAATATTCTCCTTTGATTTTACAAAATAAATGGAAATAATGTCAGTCGAGAGCATGTGTTTTATTGTGTTATGTCTACGTCTTATGTGCCTTGACTTCCCATTTAACATATGGCTCTTTGATCTCCCAATAGCAGCCATGCAGTCACAATGCACACATATGACCGGCACAGGTTGATGCCACATTGGAATATCTTCCAAAAAATTCTTTATTCATTTCGCTTCTTCATCAGCTTTATCCAATGCTATGAATTCTGATTCCATTGTTGAACGTGTTATACACGTTTGTTTTTGTGATTTCCAAGATATTGCATCCCCTCCAAGTGTAAATACATATCCACTTGTTGCTTTTTCTGTATCATTCGAAATCCAATTGGCATCACTATATCCTTCCAAAACTAGTGGATATTTAGTATAATTTAATTCATTCTTCATTGAGTATTTTAGGTATCTTAATACTCTGATTAAAGCATCTCAATAATCCTTTGAATGATTATTAGTATATCTTTCCAATCTGTTCACAGAATATGCAATGTCCGGTCTAGTACAATTCGTGATGTATTGTAATGTGCCAATTAGACGAGAATATTCTAGTTGTGACACATTATCCCCAATATTTTCCTTTAATGTACTCTTATGATCAAAATGAGTTTTAGACGGACTACTATCAAAATGTCCAAATTTCCGAAGAATTGCTTTCACATAGTGTGATTGGCTGAGAATATAACCATCACTACTTTTTTGAATTCGAATTGCTAAGATAACATAAGCTTTTCCTATGTCTTTCATATCAAATGTCGAATTCAATATTTTATTTGTGAAGTTTATGACATTTAGATTTGGTCCCATGATGAGCATATCATCAACATATAAATATACAATGACATATGAAATCATTATTCATTTTCTTGATGTAAACACATTTATCACATTCATTGATCCGAAATCCATGTGATAACATTGTATGATCGAGTTTCTCATGCTATTGTTTGGGTGCTTATTTAAGTCCATAAAGTTACTTCACAAGTTTACATACTTTTTTCTCTTGTTCTTTTGCCAAACCCTTCAGGTTGTTCCATATAAATTTCTTCATCTAACTCACCATTTAAGAATGCAGTTTTTACATCCATTTGATGTATTTCCAAATTATAAATTGCTGCAATCGCAATTAACATCCTTATGGATGTTATTCTAGTTAATGGTGAGTATGTGTCAAATAAATCAAGTCCTTGTTTTTACGGTATCTTTTAGCTACCAAACGAACTTTTTATTTATCAATTGTACCATCAAACTTCAATTTCTTCTTGAAAATCCATTTGTAACCAATCGGTTTGGAACCATATGGTAAGTCATCTAACTCCCATGTATGGTTTTGTAGAATGGATTCTACTTCGCTATTTATTGCTTCTTTCCAATAAATAGATTCAGACGAAGTTATGGCCTCGTGATATGTTTGAGGTTCAGCTTAAGTGAGAAATGTTAAAAAATAAGGTCCATAATCTTTTGCTACCTTGATTCTTTTTCCTCTTCTAGGTTCTAAATCTTTCTCTTGGAGAGTTGATGTTGATTTATTTAGTTCCAAAATTTTCTCTTGAACACCAAATGAAGAGGCAACATCAACCCCGTTTTCTTGACTAAATTCAAGCACTTTACGTTTATTTTTATCAAGCCTATCTTTATAAGGAAATATATGCTCAAACCATTCAGCATTATTAGACTCAATAATGGTATTTACTTGGATATCCGAAATTCCAAATTTAATTACTAGAAATCGGTATGCTGCACTATTTTTAGCATATCCAATAAACACACAATCAATAGTTTTAGGTCCAAGTTTAACTCTTTTAGGCAAAAGAACTTGAACCTTTGCTAGGCAACCCCACACTTTCAAGATTTTGTATGCCAATAGCCTTTTCTTCCATTTTTCATATGGAGATTGATCACTCTTCTTTGGCGGAATTTTGTTCAAGATGGTGTTAGCTATAAATAAAGCTTCACCCCACATGTTATGTGGTAAACCAGAACTGTTAAACATTGAATTCATCATATTTTTTAATGTTATATTTTTACAATCAGCCTCCCCATTTTATTGAGGAGTGTAGGGTGTTGTTGTTTGATGAATTATTCCATTAGAAGTATAAAATTCTGCGAAAGCATGAGATTCATATTCTCCGCCTCTGTCAGATCACAATATTTTGATATTCTTGTCTAACTGATTTTCCACCTCAGCTTTATATGTCTTAAAAATATTCAAAGATTCGTCTTTGCTATGTATCAAATATCTACTACTATCATCTATGAAAGTGATGTAGTAATTATTTCCACCACGACTTGGTATTGATTTAAAGTCACCCAAATCTGTATGAATTAATTCTGACAATTCATTAGATCTTTTAGTCACAGATTTATAGGACTTGCTAGCAAACTTTGATTCAACACATGTTTCACATTCATGCATATTATCTTTTGTACAATTAGGAAGCAAACCAAGATTAACCATTATATGCATACATTTAAAGTTTATGTGACCTAGTCTAGCATGTCATAATGTAGAAGATTCAAGCAAGTAAACAAAAGCCTTATTTATTTTATTAATATTAGCATCATCAATTACATTGAGTTTGAAGAGCCCTTCAGAGAGGTAGCTCTTTCCTACAAATGTTCTCCCCTTAGCGAGAACAAATTTTTCATATTCAGATACAAGTTTAAAACCCTTCTTACTTAAAACAGAACCAGAAACAAGATTCTTAGTAATTTCAGGGACATGTAGTACATCCATAAGGGCAAGTTCTTTCCCGGAAGTGAATTTGAGAACCACTTTCCCTTTTCCAGCAACAGTTGCAGCAGTGACATTGCCCATATATAATTTTTCATCGCCGTTGTTAGGATTGTAGGTGAGAAACATATTCTTATTTCCATAAATATGTCTCGTTGCTCTAGTATCCATCCATCAATCTTTACTATCAGTCAATAAATTGACTTCAGAAACAACAACACCAACAAATTATTCTTCAATAATATTTATTTTTTTGTTGTTGTTCTTATCATTTGGATCCAGATTTCCTTTCTTGTGGCGGAAGTCTAGTGCTCGGTGTCCAATTTTTCCACACACCCCAACAAAACACATTTATTTCCCTTGAAATTCTTCTTCCCTTTGCAGCAAGAACTTTCTGAGTTTTATATCTTTCCCTTTATTGTTCCATTTATTCTTCTAGTTTTGAAGCTTAAGATTATGCACCCCTGCACTCTCAATGACATTTATTTTGGCTTCAAATTCTAAAACATTCAGCCCTTCACTCTTGCGGTGATCTTCTTGCACCCTTAGTTTGAGAACTAGATCCTCCATTGACATATCAGTCTTTTTATGCTTCAAATGTATTTTGAAATCATTCCAAGATTGAGGTAATTTTTCTATCATAGATCTGACAGTAAACTGCACCGGTAGGTGATTGGATATGTTGACACGTGACACGCGGTTTATTCGGCCAATGACATGTTGACACGTGACACGCGGTTTATTCGGTCCAATGATATGTTGACACGGGGCGGAAGGTGATTGGATGATGGTGACATGGCTGACACGTGGTAGTTGACTCGGTATGCGGCTGACGTAGATGACACGTGGCATGCGATTGACGAGGTCCAATTGGATGATGACACGTGGCACGCGTATTGTCGGCAATATGTGATGATGACATGTGGCTCGGTACATTTTAACGGTTGCTGTGATGTCGACAAGTGGTAGGCGCACGTTAGCAAAGGTGCATGATAGAAGACTTCTCTGATTTTGACACGTGTCTGGCGTATTTTAGTAATACTCTGCGCATGTTAGTGGTCGCGACACTCAAATTACCATTTTGCCTTTTTGTCCATTTTTTACTGTTTTGACCCAGATTTGATTCCAGTGCTTCCCAAATTTTATTTATCTGCAAAACAACACAAAACACATCAAAACGTTCATAAAACCCGAGAAACTATACAAAATATTAGGTCAAATGAGCGGTAATATGTGATATATTTTCCGCTCATCAATGAACTTCTTTGAACCGACATCTTCAATCTTATATTTATTCTCCAGAGATTCCCATAGATCTTTGGCAGTCTTATAAGATCTGTACACATCATACAAAGAATCATCAAGGTTATTCAGAATATAATTCCTACATAAAATCTCATTGTGTTTCCATGCATCAATTACATTGAGTTTTTCCGCATGAATATCATCTCCCTCTGCCACATGACATTCTTCCTTGACGACATGTGCAAGGTTCAATGTTGTTAGATAAATCAACATTTTATGTTGCCATCGTTTAAAATCCAGTCCTTTGAACTTGTCTAGTTTCTCAACATGAGACTTCACAACATTCACAGATTTTTCCATAATTTCTACTATAGATTGTTAAAGAACAATTAACGAATGCAATAAGATATATTATTGAAACAAAAACTTACACATAAAATAGAAACTTATAACACAAGTAAATAAAATATCAACTAACAAATCGAAATTGAATACTACAATATATGTAATTCAAAATAATAAATAAACTAACTTGTATAAATTGAGGCTAGCACACATGCTATGTCCTATAGCAGAAATTCACCCTTACTCTTGTGCTTGTAGTTCGTTGGACGTCTGCCACCAGGATTCAACAGTCCGCAAGTCGAAACTCTACACTAAATAATTCGACCCCTGACGAATTTACTTGATGTTTTTATTTTCTATGATCTTAAGGATTTTTGGTATTTTTATATCTATGGAACTTTGCAATATTGTTCTATATAAAGACACCAATCTCGAAAAAAGGAAATGCAGTTGATGATCAAGTGTTGCAAACGTTAGTTTATCTGAAGAGTTGTATTGATCAAACACAATCTTCTGATTTAAACTTAATAAAAAAATATTTTTAAGAAAGACAATTAATGAATCCCAAAAGCCCCAAGGCCCAAGGCCCATTTTTGACGAAATAATGGATGTTTAATTTGATTTAATAATACATTACTAACAACATATATGACTGTTTGTTCTTACAAAATATAACTGAACAACAGTAAATTACAAGTACAGCGAAATGAAATTTAAATACGCAACAAGTAAAAGATACAACTAATAACAGTGGACAACAATAGAAGGGATTTCGAGTCATGTGCAACCAAGTCTCCTTAAAATAATTTTGCCTTTTAACGGTGGTGCTTAGGATATTACAGGAAACTATTTCATAGGATGAAACAGAATCGTGGTAATTTTAGAGCACTTCCAAATAACACACAGAGCGAATAGATTTGTGCATGAACTTAATCAAAATAAAATGAAATCTGCTCTTGGAGCACTCGGTTGGTGCTCGGCTACAAATTCTATAACCATTGGGAATTAAATTTACCATTAATTTATGTATTGAATATCACATTCAATAAGAATATCATGGCTAAAGTTGTTATAGAACATGAAAAACCACCAAAAATAAAGGAAAAAATAGAAAAACCCAAACTAACGCAAGTCTATCTCGATTTGGGCTACATTCGTGTACACAGGTTGTGCGGGCGTACATTGATTTAAGGTGGACCAACCTCTGTTAGCGACATATTCTCAAGATAAATTTTGATGATGCAACACTAGAAGTCTTTGACGCATATTAGTGGGACATTACAAAAAGATGTCGAAGTAATTATTGATGAAGAGCTAAAATGAGCTACAAGATGATCAAGAGAGAAAATATGATAAATAGCCAAAAAGAGGATGAAAAAGCCAAAGCAAGAGTAAAGCAAGATGAAGATTAAGATGATGATTAAGAGCTAAAACTAATTGTAAGTGAGTTTATTCAAATATTTTAAAGCTCTAAGGAATCATACAGTTTGCATCACTTGCATTTAAAATGGCTTAGAATGATTAAAGAATCATTTGTATTTTATTTGCATCAAAATGAATTTCAATGCACAAATGCATCGGAAAATGGTTTTGTAAAATTAGAAAATGGTTGAATTAAATTTCAAATGATATACCGTTAGATAGATATGTGTCTCTAGTTTGCTACAGTTTAAACAGAACACAATTTCGATATATATAATTTTTGTTAGAGCCATATTACTACAATATGTTCAAATGTGTGTTTTCTGCAGACCTGTTTCTTGATGTCAGTTCGGCATACTGGTATTGTAGATTGACATACCGGCCTCAGAATAGAAAAAAACGATCATATTCAGTTTTAAGCTTATAATTTAAAGCTTAGTTTCATTTTTGCAAAAAGGAACATTTTGGGAAAAATATATTCAAAGCAAAAATCAATTTCATACATCTTTTGATTACAAAAACAAGCTTCAAACACTTTCAAATAGAGTTTTTCAAATCTTCTATATCTTACACTCCCTATATTTGAAAAACCTCATACTTCATCTTCATCTTCATATTAGTGAACTTTGATATATTTGAGTGAGAAACTCACATCTCACATCTTTTTATCTTTTGTGAGTGCCCAAGTGAATTGTAAAACTTTCATTTTCAAACACTTAAGGTTGTGAAATCCTTTTGTGAGTGGGTATATTCAAAAAGATGATTTGTAAAGGTTTGTGAGTGGGCTTATTGAGAAAAATCATTATAAGAGGTTTGAAGTGAACCTAGTGAACAAAACTCTTGGTTGCGGGTGAGTCACAGAAAACTCGATGTAAGTTGTTAATCAATTAAGTGGAAATCTTCAAGCGCGGCTTGAGGGAGTGGACTTAGGCATTATTGGCCGAACCACTATAAATCACCGGTGTTAATTTCTCTA
>SKCR01048241.1:0-40553 GCA_019454045.1 Zanthoxylum bungeanum
ATAGTCTGATTCTCTTCTATTAATACAAAAGATAAGATGTCCCAATCACACGAACGCACCAAAACTTGAACGTATTTTTGGAAGGGAAATACGATTCCAACAGTGGCCATGATTTTCCCAATCCATTCAAACTTCTTAAAATCGACCAGAGCCGAGGTTGATTGATACTTTGCCAAAATCTGATAGCAGAACCCCATCATCACCAAGGGCTACAGTTGCCACTTGATTGTCTATAGGCTGACCTGAGCTGCCACCAATAGGCCTCTAGCCAAAAATTCTAATGTTTTTTAATCACATAATACTGAGGGACGTTGCCCTCCCAACACTTCCCACAAAGCAATAAGGCTTTGGAGGAGAAACTCTTAACCCGAGACACTCAACCTCAAAAAAGGCCTTGGAGGAAAACATTCAACCCCAAGCCATAATCACAACAAGACCTCATGGGAAATAATCCAACCCCGAGTCATCGTCAAAATAAGACCTTGGGGGAAATCATCCAACCTCGAACCATCATCATAATAAGGCCTGAGGGTAGATCTTCCAACCCCGAGCCATCTCAGTCATAGAAAGCCTTAGGGGGAAATGACATACTCACAAAGTGGTACTTTACTCCCAAGTATAGAGTGCCGAAGTAATAAAATAACCCGATAAGTTCGGGGTCGATCTATAAGGAATAGGATTAACAAAATAAAATAACAATTCGAGTAAAAATAAAAAGGCTAAATTGATTGAAGTGATGAACAATTTTAAAATTATACTGCATTAATAAAATAAAATATCGGAACTAGTGATATCAATGACCAAAGAAAAAAAATACAAATGTAGTTATTATAATCTAATTCTTGTCAATTCATATCTCAATTGAATTTCTCATTCAGCTGTCTCAATTTCTCGAATTAGGTTCTTACAAAATATTATGGAAGAATCTCTGGATAAAGATGATTCAAGAAATTCTTTGGCAAAATGCAAGCTCATTTTTTATTGAATTTTCTGTCTCTTATGACCTTGAAGAATTAAGTACATGGTTTGTCTATATGTGGGATGTTTGGGTTCAGGATTCATTTAGGATCAATCAGGACATTTTGGATCTACAAAAATACAAAGAAGAAAAAAAGTGAGATGCAGAAAATAAATAAAAATAAAAATTATTATTATATCTACTTAATTATATTCCCCGGCAACGGCGCCAAAAACTTGACACACTCACAAAGTGGTTCTTTACTCACAAGTATAAGAGTGTCGGAGTAAGAAAATAACATGGTAAGTTTGAGGTCGATCCACATGAAATAGATTTAATAAAATGAAATAATAATTCAAGTGAAAAAAATAAAAAGTCTGAATTATTTGAAATGACTGACAATTTTTAAATTGGACTACAATAATAAAATAAAATACCGGGGTTAGGGGATCCACTTTTAATATTTCAAATTTAGAGAAATATTACTTTTTTTATAATACAAACATTGTCATTATTTCTCCAGTTAATTTATTTCAGGAATTAATTATGTCAAAACATATAAAATCAACCATAAAGGCGGTGATAACATTTGTCTATAACAAGTCCAAATAAGTACTCAATTATACAAAATATATAAAAATCAGTTATATAGACGGTAACAAAGTTTGTCAATAATCAGTCCAAATTTAAATTAAATATTAGTCTTTAGATTACAATTCATATATTATAATATAAGTAAGCTTAATTTATATTCTCAAATTAAAAGCTTAACCCTTTACCCCAGCAGGATGAAATTAGCTACTCATGATTTGAATAAAACATACATAATTTTATTAGTGAAAGAAAAATATTACAACAAAGCTTGAAGAATAAAACACACAAGAGTTGAAACTCCAAAAATTCTCAGAGAGAAGTATGGAAATCCGACTGCAGAACTGAGGTGCTGAACACCTCTGTTTATAGAGGTGCTCAACACCTCTACAATTGCAATTGCATATGAAGGAAGAGACCATCCACCGAAAGGTGGATGGCGTGGATGAAAACCCACTACCATTTATATCTTTTTCTTTTTTTTTTTTCTTTTTTTTTTTTCTTTTTGTTTTTGTCTTTAAGAATTACATTTAGCACACTTTAGATTTTTCATCAATTTCGGCCTTGGAAACCTCAAAACTAGAAAATCTTGTAAAAAGAAAAGTTATAGATATTTGGGTCTTCTTTCATCTGGAACTAGAATTACCTCAATCCGATATCAGAGTAAAATGTTATGGTCAAAATACGAAAAATAATGGAAGGTTGGGATTTCCGAAATTGTACACTATTCGAACGCCCTTTTAAGTTTTCGGACTCCAAAATCCAAATATCATGTCCATTTTTCGTGTATGCATCCAAAATAATATTTCACCTACATAAAAAATAAAAATCACAATAAAAATATATAAAACATAAATTTAATTATTATTTCACAAATATGCTAAATTAAAGGGTTTAATGAAACTATAAGTGTAGAATGATTACTTTCTCTTTATTATATGTCTGAATAAGAATGAGTAGAGTTTTGAAGACATCACCTGATTAGTGTGGAAAAGAAAATTGAATCAACAACACTACTATTTAACCCAAAAAGTTACAAATTAAGATTCAAACCCACTCTATGTTTATTGCCACGATCGTTATCTGACCAGTCCAACTTGGAACGAATTAGGTTGATTTTTGGTTCATAGGCTAACATTTGGTCGATTAATTCATCAGCTTTTCCTGCAGTAAGAACAATATCTTTTGTCAGCTTCGAAATGAACCCGATTCTTTTAGCATCCTAAAAGAAAATCGAAAAAATGATCTATATTAAGTAGTCCAATAGGTTTTCAGTGAATGTTCAAATTTTCCCGCGACGCAACTGTGAATATTTCTTCCAACGTGCCCAGCCCACCTGGTAAAGTAATAAAAATGTCAGTATGATTAATCATTTCCGTGAGTCTTTTAGCCAAACCTGAGATAATATATTCTTCTCCATTTGATTTTCCGATGAGATTTTTGTCTGCTAAAGTTTTTTGGATGATTACTAAAACTTGACTACCTATTTCTTGCACAGCCTTTGAAACACATCTCATCAATTCAAGATTGCCACCACCATATATTAAGTGCATGTTGCTTTCCGCCATAACTCTACTGAATTCTATTGTGGCCTCAATAAATTCTGGTTTAGTACCAAAGCTAGATCCACAAAATACACAGTTATTAGTGACTCGTCATCTTGAAGTTTTCTCCATTTTTGTTATCTCTCCATTTTTGATGTATCAAAAAGAGAAATGACGAGCTGTATTTATGGATCCTGAAAAAGTGTGAGAAATAAAAGCATTAGTGCCAGCAAAATGATAATTGTCGGATGAACAATAAAATAGATCGTGAAAGTCAAAAAATTTAGATACTGTCGGCAAAATTAAAGTAAAGAAAATCAAAACGGTAAATCAAAGTATATCAAAATAATAATTTAAAGTAAAGGAAATTAAAGTAATAAATTGAAATAATATGTACGGGTATTTGTGATTGTGGCTCACATCTTCCTCTAGTTTTACGTCTAGTAACGGCTTGAACGCCCTCTATGGGTCGGGGATATGCTTTCCATCTAATTTTCTTACAAATTGGCAAACATGGTCTTTTAATTCAGATTTCCGAGTCTGTATTGTTGTCTTTCTTTTCGAAATTATGTATGCAAATTACGAATCACTCAATGAACATGTCCACTAGAATGCGTCTCAAGAGTCAGTGATATATCATCTAAATACTCTTTACTCAAGCCATCTTTACTGAATTCAATTTTGTCTTCGCGATTGTAAGATATCATTCTTAAAGAACGACAACGAGTGTTGCACTTCCAGTGTGCATATTTATAACAAACATCTAATTGTTTAGCTCTTCATTTCTTAGCATAAATGTTTTTCCCTGAACTGGCGTGTAAGAAATCAAGGAGTCGGATGACTCACTTTCCAAGTGAACCCTTGCTTTAATTACCCAAAAAATATCATTAGGAATACCATTGATCATAAGAAGCCTCATTCTTTCGGTGCATGCTTTGTAAATTTTCATTAGAGCATTTTGGGGGAGAGAAGGAAAATAATTGTGGAGTTTGTGAGAGTTTCTTCCATATGTAACACCTTAGTAATCCCGACGACTACTATTTTATAGGAGGTATGATACATGATATAAATCATGTTCAAGCATGTGATTGCATGTGAAATTTTGTTTTGGACATTCGATAAATTCCTCGCAGTTCCGATATGGAAATTATTCAAAGATTCAATCCGGACAGCCCATTGTATTTGGGCCGTAATATTTTCATATGATCTTCGATTTTTATGATTTTTATATCATCAAAAATCATAGACCGAGACTTATAACTTCCGCGTTGGATATTTTTCAAAACTTGAATCAGAAGTAGGTCAACAATTATGATTTTCGTGGATGCTACAGTAGAATTTGAGAATGACCTAAATTTGGGTGATGTGGCATAATCTTGGCCATCCATTTCAATTAAAAAAAATCAAACACTTATCATATAAATATAACACTATTCACTCATCATTTCTCTTAGCCAAAAACGTGAAGAACTAATCATTCTTTTAGAAAGAACTCAGTTTTCCAGAAAAGTTCAGAGTTTTACAGACATAAAGAATTTCCAGAAAGGTCTTACAAAAAGTGATTTGTTTTCAGATAAGAAAGTAGTTTTTAGAAAAGACAGTTTCTTGAAAGGATTTCAGTTTTAGAACAATGAATTTTAATAAAGTATTTCAGTTTTCATTTTCAAAATATCCACACACTAGATCATTCAAACGATCTAACTCCCCCGCTCCCAGTTTTCTATTTTACAGGTTACTCGGAGGACGAGCTCGGGAGGATGGATGGATACTAACGGCAGTCACTAGGGTGTATGGTCCACCAGATCGAGTATAAAGGTTCATTATAGTCAAAGTAAAAGTAAAGTTGCATGTCAATCATTGGTATTGTATAAGTCTTTGTAATGTGCTTATAGTGTCCATGAACAATGATGTAAAGAGAAGTTTCATTGAATATACAGTTATGAGTTCTAAAGTTGCATATCATGTTATTAAGTTGGGCAATGGTCCATATGCATGAGTTTGTACATTATTTGAAATTAGTAGAGATGATAATAGTTAGAGAGTCAGAGGCTGAGGGGAATAGGTTTGCCTATTTATCGGTAGCATCTCCAGGGAAGAGGATGTTACATCCATGCCTTGATTATAGGGTATTATTAATTTTAGGAAACTGAAAGATCGACTTAAAGTCACAGAGTATTGTTATCTGCTGTTTAACTGGGATGCAAGACTTTGACTAAAAGAAAAAATACTACAAAAATCATGAAAAAATGGAAATTAGACAAATACAAAAGAAACGAAAATAAAATAACATCTTATAATACATCAATCACAGTACATTGGGCTTGAAAGGAAAATATATTCTTGAAAATTTGAACACTCCAAAAATGATTTCAGTTATTATCCATTTACTTTAAATGTTAGAGTTCCTAGAACATGCCAAGGATCTAATAAGCAAGCAAATGTGAACATAAATTCATTATAAGTTGCGGAATTACTTACATTGAATGGATTTGAGCTTTTAAATTTTGAGAAGAATATCTCCAAGATCCTTCCTTTGTTGATTCCAAGCTTTGAGTTGGTTTCCAAGATCATTCCTTTGATGATTCCAAGCTTTGAGTTGTTTGAATGAAGATCTCCAAGATCCTTCCTTTGTTGATTCCAAGCTTTTAGTTGGTTTCCAAGATCATTCCTTTGATGATTCCAAGCTTTGAGTTGTTTGAATGAAGATCTCCAAGATCATTCCTTTGTTGATTCCAAGCTTTGAGTTGGTTTCCAAGATCATTCCTTTGATGATTCCAAGCTTTGAGTTGTTTGAATGAAGATCTCCAAGATCATTCCTTTGTTGATTCCAAGCTTTGAGTTGGTTTCCCTATCACCTTAGTTGATTCCATGAAGTGCTAGATTTGTTGATTTTGCAACAAAATCAAAGAGAGGGAGGAGGCATATTCACGCCCATTAGGAGATGTATTAGGGTTTAGTTTTGTTCCAAATGTGTTTTGTGTGATGCATCCACAAATGAGAGAGAGAGAAGGGTTTTGGTAAAAGCCAATTTACCATTTTCACCTAAACAAGGTGGTTGGGTAAATGGTTTTGCCAAAACCATTCCAAGGTGGTTGGAAAGTGGATGGTATGGCATAAATGCCAACCACTCTCCCAACTACCACATTTAAAGTGGGCCCCACATTTGAATTCAAAATTCAAATGTCTCTACGAACATTTGCCGCGGCTCGGATCCGTTTAATCCGATTAAACGAATTCTCGTCGCTAAATAATTAAATCTAATTTAATTAAATAACGATGCCTCGCAAATATATTACGAACGTCATTTATGAATTAATTCTAAATTAATTCGTTCATTTGTATTAAAGTCCGACTTTAATTTCGTAACGAAATCCAATTCATATTAATATATCTGATATATTAATTTTAGCCCATACGAATAAATGAAATAGAAAAATCAAATTTAACTATTAAATTTATTCTACCGATTAATTCCAAATTAATCGCGTTCTCTCTCTTCCGAACACATTTAATCCCAGATTAAATAAAGCCTCAATTAATCCCAGATTAATTTTCTCTCTCTTAATTAATCCCAGATTAATTCTAATTTAAATCAACTGTCATCGGTGAATCTTTGGGAAGCGACCCAAGAGATCCCTGGATATGTTAGCAGTAAATATGGTCATCGGATTATCCAAATATGTGCGTACCTCGTACCACGTGCTTACCGATTTACAAGACATGGTTGGCTTCTAGCAAAGCATCGTGCCTACCCAATTCTCCAGAAATATTCTTACTGGAATATATAATCTATGTCAGGCGTAGTATACGTAGTATTGCGTATTGCGATCCAGTATCGAATGTCACGTGCTAGGCCTGGGGCTGGATTGTGTCTGCCCCGTACGAAGCACATGTCGGATGTCTGGTAACTAGTCTCTATAATCGGATATACATGACCTAGTCATAATATCCCGATGACTGCAGTACTTACCGTATCCTACGTGACATCATCTCCACTATGACTAGAGTGATACCTCCGGTTTGACATCACACCCAATACACTAGGATTCTCAATATACCCAGCAGAGGCGTACACAGAACCGGTTAAAGCCCTGGACGACCAAAACCAAAGCATATTGATTGTCGCAAGTATTAGCGATGCAAGTCTCAAGTTAAGACCAAATACACCTACCCTGATTTCGGACTTCCATAGACACATAGTCATACTACCAATGGAATTCCGAGGGGTCTATCCAGAGCGAAGCTGTTTTCTGAACCATCGGTAAACACAACCTCATATCACACTTGCATAAGTATCCAATACTTAAATATATGAGAACTATGCTGTTGTGCTCCCACAACGCGCACAAGTGTAATACTAGTCTATTCCGCATTATCGATGTCCAATCTCAATAATACTACGACTAGGGATTATTTAATGATTAATCCTTCGTGGACTGATACTGTCTCATATCATCTCTTTCCAGGAACTAATCATAGGGGCCTTCTATCATTTATACATCTAGATGATCTAATCACAAATGATAAGAGAGCAATCTCATTTGTCACATAGTTAATTTGTACAACAACACAATGATCTGTACAAATAGTGACGCTATGGGTCATAAATGTCCAAAAATCTCCCACTTAGCCTATAGCCAGCCACTCGAGTGTCATACTCCCGAACTATGTACGGTTCGCTCAAATTACTGAGGAAATGCTTTCGTCAGCGGATTTGCATGATTATCGTCTGATGCGATTTATACGATCATCACATCGTCACGATGTATGATCTGAACGAATTAGATGAATAATCGAAGTATATATCTGGATCATTGATGAGACCATTAATTCTTTAGCTTGTGCTGACGCCTAGCTCAGCTGCTAACAGAACTATATCTATTCTAATTAGATTTATCATCGACCCAAATGGCTTCTATTGCTGCCTCAGCCGCAGCAATAACCCGCATTTGTTGTTTATTTGGTAACAGTATCTTGCTTGGAAGATTTACAGCTTACTGTTCCATTATTCAAATTGTATAGTACCGTTATTTTTATCATTTAGGAAACTTACAGCAGTGATCCCAGTCACTTCAAGTTCTCCTTCTCCATAGTTTAAGATATCATCCTTAGTACTCTAAGATACTAATGGATGTTTTAATATCAATCCAATGACTATCACTTGGATTGACCTGTTTGTGAATCCATATGCTCAAAGCATATGAGACACCAGGTCGCATACATTTTTCAATGTACGAGTTCTTAGAGAGTGTTAACAATTTTAAATCTATCCCAGTAGATCTTTATTCATAGATTAAAGGTTGTTTCTCCCAAGAATTCTACGGAGAATTTTCATGAAAGCCAAGCTTTCACCGATTGTTATATGGGAAAATCATTTCCAAGAAATGACATATCATCATTAACTGTCTCACATCATCTCAACCCAGGAACTAATCATATGGACCTCATATCATTTATACATCTAGGTGATCTAATCACAAATGATAAGAGAGCAATCTCCTTTGTCACATAGTTAATTTGTACAACAACACCATGATCTGTACAAATAGTGACGCTATGGGTCATAACTGTCCAACAATCTTCCACTTGGCCTATAGCCAGTCACTCGAGTGTCATACTCCCGAACTATGTACGGTTCGCTCAAATTGCTGAGGAAAGGCTTTCGTCAGCGGATTTACATGATTATCGTTTGATGAGATTTATACAATCATCACATCATCACGATGTATGATGCGAACGAATCAGATGAATAGTCAAAGTATATATCTGGATCGTTGATGAGACCATTAATTCTTTAGCTTGTGATGACGCCTAGCTCAGCTGCTAACAAAACTATATCTAATCTAATTAGATTTATCATCGACCCAAATGGCTTCTATTGCTGCCTCAGCTGCATCAATAACCCTCATTTATTATTTATTCGGTAACATTATCTTGCTTAGAAGATTTACAGCTTACTGTTCCATTATTCAAACTGTATAGAACCATTATTTTTATCATTTAGGAAACTTGCACCAGTGATCCCAGTCACTTCAAGTTCTCATTCTCCATAGTTTAAGATATCATCCTTAGTTCTCTAAGATACTAATGGATGTTCTTAATATCAATCCAATGACTATCATTTGGATTGACCTGTTTGTGAATCCATATGCTCAAAGCATATGAGACACCAGGTCGCATACATTTTTCAATGTACGAGTTCTTAGAGAGTGTTAACAATTTTAAATCTATCCCAGTAGATCTTTATTCCTAGATTAAAAGTTTTTTCTCCTAAGAATTCTAAGGAGAATTTTCATGAAAGCCAAGCTTTCTCACGATTGTTATATGGGAAAATCATTTCCAAGAAATGAAATATCATCATTATTAGGACATTCACTGTCAGTGCGCTCCCACTAACCTCCTTATATACACAAGAACCATTTCTCATTTTGAATTAAATCATAAACCATTATGATTACATCGAAACGATAATTCCAAGAACCTAATGATTGCTTCAATCCAAACATGGATCGAATAACCTGCAAACCTTGTTTGCTAGTTTTGATATGAAAAAACCGTCAGGATGTTGTAAACATCCTCTAAAAGGTTTCCTTTTTAGGAAAGCGATTTTCCCGTTCAGCCTTCATATTTCATAAATGAAACATGCAACATCAGCAAGCATTATCCAAATGGATTTAACGTGGCAACAGGTAAAAGATTTCGTTGTAATCAACACAATGTTGATAACGATACCTTTCCGCTACAAGCCTAGCTTAGTACGTTGGTATGTTGCCTTCCATGTATGTCTTCCTTGAAGACTTATATAGTACCAATAGGCATAATGCCTTGCGGTACAACAACTAGTGTCCAAACATAGTTTATACATGGAATCCATTTCGGACTCATGGCACTTTGCCATAATTTGGAGTCAATACTTTGTATCATTTCCTCATACATAGTCAGTTCGTATTCCTCAATAAGATTGACATCCTTATGAGGTGAGATCAGAAACCCATACCCCAGGTTGTTTTCTGACTATCTCCGACTTACGCGGTCTTGTGTATTCGAAGATTGTGGTACAGTTTCATCCTTGATGAACTGTTTGTGTTCCATTAAGGACTTGGTGCCTTGAACAGTATAACTCTGATTTTTTCATCGAGTTTTACTATCCTCCCACTTACCACTGCATATCGGTATTCCTCTTAGGAAAACCGTATGGTGAGCAACAATTACATTGTTCTCTAGTGAGTTGTATAAGTACTATACTTTGGTTTCCTTAGGATAACCAATTACATTAGGCACTTATCCAATTTGGGTTCTAGTTTGGTATCATCCAAACATATGCCTAGCATTCCCAAATCATCAGGAGTGAGAAAGCCCAGTTTCTTTCTTGTTCATATCTAATATGAAATCTGTCAAACAGATTTTTATGGAACCTTATTCAGAATAAGTATTTCACTGTTAATGCTTATCCCTTTGAAGGAAATGGTAGCTCAGAGCGACTCATGATTAACCTTATCATGTCCAACAAAATTCGATTTCTCCGTTCGGACACACCGTCAAATTGACTGTTCTGCGTGTTCCGGGGGAGTCCTCATTGAAATAATACTATACTCTTTCAAGTATATGAGAAACCTATTGCTTAAGTATTTTCATCATGGTCAAACTGTGATGTTTTAATACTTTAGCCGATCTGTTCGTCTATTTCGTGTCGAAACTCTAAAAGTTTCTGATTTGCGTTCTTCAAAAGAAACACAACCATAACGCGATGCCACATCCGTAAAGGTAACGAAATATTCATATCCACCTCTGGCCTAGCTAGACATTGGCCCACTTACGTCACTATGAACAAGGGCTAATAGATCGGTGGCACTTATACTTTTACCAAGTAAAGGTGTTTTAGGCACTTTGCCCAATAAACTAGATTCGTAGACTTTATTTGAATGGAATCAAATCCGTCCTAGTATCCACTCTTCAAAAGTGTGGATATACGAGTCTTGTTTAATTGTGTTCCAGACAACACTGCCACAAATATGTCTCATCTGATCAAATCAGTTCGAGCTATTTGTTTGTCATGTTATATGTTTGAGATTTATTTATATTCAAAATATAAATACTGTTATTCACATATAATGTGTTTATCTCAATATCATCTTTATAAAATAAAACACTTTAGTATTCTAGAATATAAAGGTATACTCGCAACGAGTTATACACGATATAGAGATATTGTTTCTAGTCAAACTAGTTACATTTTAACAGTTTCCTAATTTAAGTACATACCCGAAGGGTAGTTCCTAAACTTAGGTATCTAGGGTTAAAACAGCGACTGTCGTCTCGTTTCATATTCGCAGATTAATCTCATCTGAAGTCAGTATCCTGCTCATAGCAGATTCTGCACATCAGTACATATATTTATGTATAACACTATTTAATATCTAAAATCCAATTTTAATTTTAGTAGTGAACATTCTTATGATAAACATACTTAAAGTCAGAGCCTTGCCCTTTCTTTTATTCCTTCATGTCTGCCTTGTCCATACGGCAGTCACGCTTCAATGACTCTGTTTGCCACAGTTTAGGTAGACATCTTGGGATATGTCATTTGTCTTCCTAGAAGACTATAATGATTTTGCCTTTGCCATTTTCTACATTCTAGAAGCCTTTGGCCAAGCCTTGGCCTTCTAGAATATTGAAGTAAGATGCGCCTTGCGCTACTTGACTTATTGCAAACTTTGGCTTTGTCTCCTTGAGAATGGCCATTAACTCTCCAAGAGTTATTAATTGCAATTTAATACTTCTAAGATCTAAGAATAGATCTATGAAGATCCTTCAATTCTTCATCATACTTTAAGGATCTAATCCTTAGTTCTGATTAGGAAATTAAGGAGTCTTTATGGCAAGCATAATGGATTAAACATTAAAGTTATCATCATATGAATCTTCCAAAGATCATGTTCTAATTTGCTTAACTCCGGGCTTAGGCCTAAGATGTTATTTTATCAAATAAAGTAACTTCTTAGTTTCAGGACTATCCTGAAATTTATTCCCAATTTGAAAATTAAAGTCGTCTAAACACATTTTCCTTATGATAATGTTTTAAACACTAATCTTTCAATTTAATCTTGATTCTAATAGTCCAACTATTTAATCAACGATTTCAGGTACAATCTAATGTAATGATTACTATAGTCTAACTATATAACTTATTACAATTTTATTGGTTAAAATCAAATATATATTGATTACTATAATCTAATTATATAATCATTATAAATGATCGGTAAAATTCAAATATATTGATTACTATAATCCAATTATATAATCAACTATAAATGAAGGGTTTTGAATACAGTCCAACTGTTTAATTAAAACAACAATAATATATTGTCCAACTAATATATAATTTATTTGATGAATGATATTTGATTGAGTGCGTATGGCAAGTAACTAAACGAATATTGCAAATCTAATATTTGCCTCCCACTATTTTTCGGCGAGCCTCTAACCCTCTGTGGAGTACTCAGGAAACCTAGTTTCCTAGTGGGTTAGGATCCCGTTAAATAACACACAATCTTGACTTTGGCCAACAAATTGTATGATACTTAACTAGGTACATCTCTAAGATCAATTGGATCTCATCCAATTCCTAGATCCAGTAGGTGGACATCCAAGTCCGAAATATATATCTTATATATGCCAATATATCGAATATATTACCTAACCTTTTTCCTCTGAATCAACTAAGCCTTGGCTTTGGCACAACAAACTTAATGATCCCAGTTAAGCGGAACCCATTGACATGGAAAGCTTCGTAATCAATATCGATGAACAAGAAGTGATCTTGACTTTGGCCAACAAATCATGACTTGGACAAGACAATGATATGGAACAAAACTCTCATGATTCAAACACATCCGCAATTGACAAAGGTTTTGACTTTGGCCAACAAACCAATGCCAACTTTGGATCTTGAGTAAGAATCACTCAACAGAAGGAAAAACGCTTAATAAGTTATTGAGGGTTTTTCGCGTGCAAATTGGCAACCAATTTATTTTCTTTGTTAAGGTCTCATCATCATACACCCTTAAACATGCATTCTAAATACATAATAAACGCACATATAAATAAATAAATAATAATGATATGCAGATGGATATGTCACAAATTGTTCCTAGAACAAATCACTCTCTTTCCTCTCCCCGACTAGAACTATTCTTACTTCTACCCAATAACATAATACAATAAAGAAACCTCATTTAAATTGAGGGGAATTGGTGGGAAGAGAATACAATGAGAAAGGAGACAAAAGGCTGGACACGCAGGTCCAATTTAAATAAATTCTAAATTTATTACAATTTCCAAAATTGCCTTCGCCCTTCTAATATCCATCTGATATACATTATTCATACAACACATTCATGTATTCATACAATCATGTTATTCAATCAATCTAATCCAATTAATTAATATTTGAATTAATGATCATCCAATGTTCAAACAACGATTTGATTTGCACGAGTCCAACTCGTTTAAGAATAAATACTTAAAGTATGTATTCTTGAATTATCGAACTACAACTTTAAATCCAAATTATTTATATTCAATACTAATTCCAAATTTAATTCTAAATTAAATATTTACACTTACTTATAAGCCTTAAAGACTTGGATTCCAAATCCAATCTTAATGGGTCTCAAAGGCCCAATAACATCCAATGTCATTTCAATTAAAGTCCAATGGGCTTTCCATTGATTCTTAAGGCATGGGCTTTGGCCATAATGGATCAAACCCAAAATGCCAAGGCCCAATAGGAATCACCCTATTGCCAACAAATCAATTTAGGCCCATTAGGCCCAATTAAATTCTTTAAAGAGCCAAGTGATGTATTTGGACTTTATGAAATTGGTTTTGGGCCCAATTGGATCCAATCCAAAAGTCCAAAACCAAACTTAGTCAAACCAAGCCCATTAAGCCCAAATACACACTTTTAGCCCAATTCTTAATTAAAGGCTTATTAACATAATTATAATATTCCAAATATCACAATTACTTTAATTAAAGTGTATTAGCCATGATTAATTAATTAAACTCAATATTTCCAAAATACCAATTAACTTAATTAATCATGCTTAATCCATCAATTTATGCTAAACACAAATTGAAGCCAAAACACATCATTTCATGCTCAACACAAATTGAATCCAAAATTCATCATTTCATGCTCAACATGCTCTTTGATTTTAACATGAACTTTATTGACTTTGATTCTAATCAAATCAAACCAACAATCAACATTTAAACATGCATTTAAACACATCATTTCATGTTACAAAAAAATAAAAAATAAAACTGCAGTGGACTGCACTGTAATTTTCGGTCATGCTAAGAGAAATTAAAAATTTGATCCAATCAATTTTTCTCAAATCTAATCATGCACAACTAGGGATGGCAGGCAGACCGGGACCCGGCCCGGGTCCGCATGGACCCAGAAGATCCGGGTCCGGTTAGACCCGGATCCGCTTAAAAAAATTACGGATCCGGGTCTTATTTCAGTGGACCCGCATCATTCCGGGTCCAGATGCGGGTCCAGATAAATCCGGACCCGGGTACCCGGGACCCGGAAAAAAAAAAAAAAAAAAAAAAAAAAAAAAAAAAAAAAAAAAAAAAAAAAAAAAAACTTGAAACTGTTGATGTAATGTATTATTTGTGTTGAAACTTGAAACTTGAAACTTGAAGTTCAAACTTAACTATTTTTATGTGTTGTAATTTTCAATTCAAACTTGTTGTGAATTGTTTATACATATTATATTATTTATTGATATGGAATAGTGGAATTGGAGCAAAAACCAAAAAAAAAAAAAAAAAAAAAACTGCCAGTTGCGGATCCGGGTCCGGAGCCGGGTATACCCGGGTCCATTCCGGGTCTACCCGGGTCCGGACCGGAAACGCTTAACGGGTCCATATCCGGACCCGGGTCCATCGAGCCACTTGCGGATCCGGGTCCGGATCCGGAATTTGCCATCCCTATGCACAACTCTAAGTTAACATAATCTAAGTATGCTCAAAGCATCAATTTAAAGAAATCATGCTCAAAACACAAAAGCCCCAAATTTTAGTCTCATGAACCCTAAAATTTTCATGCTTAAAATTGGCTCTTGATACCATTGTTAGGGTTTCCATTTTTTGAGCTTTTAAATTTTGAGAAGAAGATCTCCAAGATCCTTCCTTTGTTGATTCCAAGCTTTGAGTTGGTTTCCAAGATTATTCCTTTGATGATTCCAAGCTTTGAGTTGTTTGAATGAAGATCTCCAAGATCATTCCTTTGTTGATTCCAAGCTTTGAGTTGGTTTCCCTATCACCTTAGCTGATTCCACGAAGTGCTAGCTTTGTTGATTTTGCAACAAAATCAAAGAGAGAGGAGGAGGCATATTCACGCCCATTAGGAGATGTATTAGGGTTTATTTTTGTTCCAAATGTATTTTGTGTGATGCATCCACAACTGAGAGAGAGAGAAGAGTTTTGGTAAAAGCCAATTTACCTTTTTCACCTAAACAAGGTGGTTGGGTAAATGGTTTTGCCAAAACCATTCCAAGGTGGTTGGAAAGTGGATGGTATGGCATAAATGCCAACCACTCTCTCAACTACCATATTTAAAGTGGGCCCCATATTTGAATTCAAAATTCAAATGTCTTTACGAATATTTGCCGCGGCTCGGATCCGTTTAATCCGATTAAACGAATTCTCGTCGTCGCTAAATAATTAAATCTAATTTAATTAAATAATGATGCCTCGCAAATATATTACGAACGTCGTTTACGAATAATTCTAAATTAATTCGTTCATTCGTATTAAAGTCCGACTTTAATTTCGTAACGAAATCCAATTCATATTAATATATCCGATATATTAATTTTAGCCCATACGAATAAATTAAATAGAAAAATCAAATTTAACTATTAAATTTATTCTAACGATTAATTCCAAATTAATCGCGTTCTCTCTCTTCCGAACACATTTAATCCCTAAATAAATAAAGCCTCAATTAATCCCAGATTAATTTTCTCTCTCTTAATTAATCCCAGATTAATTCTAATTTAAATCAACTGTCATCGGTGAATCTTTGGGAAGCGACCCAAGAGATCCCTGGATATGTTGGCAGTAAATACGGTCATCGGATTATCCGAATATGTGCGTACCTCGTACCACATGCTTACCGATTTACAAGACATGGTTGGCTTCTAGCAAAGCACCGTGCCTACCCAATTCTCCAGAAATATTCTTACTGGAATATATAATATATGTCAGGCGTAGTATACGTAGTATTGCGTATTGCGATCCAGTATCGAATGTCACGTGCTAGGCCTGGGGCTGGATTGTGTCTGCCCCGTACGAAGCACATGTCGGATGTCTGGTAACTAGTCTCTATAATTGGATATACATGACTTAGTCATAATATCCCGATGACTGCAGTACTTAAGAGCACTAGTACCGTATCCTACGTGACATCATCTCCAATATGACTGGAGTGATACCTCCGTCTTGACATCACACCCAATACACTAGAATTCTCAATATACCCAGCAGAGGCGTACACATAACCGGTTAAAGCCCTGGACGACCAAAACCAAAGCATATTGATTGTCGCAAGTATTAGCGATGCAAGTCTCAGGTTAAGACCAAATACACCTACCCTGATTTCGGACTTCCATAGACACATAGTCATACTACCAATGGAATTCTGGGGGGTCTATCCAGAGCAAAGCTATTTTCCGTACCATCGGTAAACACAAACCTCCTATCACACTTGCATAAGTATCCAATACTTAAATATATGAGAACTATGTTGTGTGCTCCCACAACGCGCACAGTGTAATACTAGCCTATTCGGCATTATCGATGTCCAATCTCTATAATACTACGACTAGTGATTATTTAATGATTAATCCTTCGTGGACTGATACTATCTCATATCATCTCTTTCCAGGAACTAATCATAGGGACCTCCTATCATTTATACATCTAGGTGATCTAATCACAAATGATAAGAGAGCAATCTCCTTTGTCACATAGTTAATTTGTACAACAACATCATGATCTGTACAAATAGTGATGCTATGGGTCATAACTGTCCAACATTAAATACATCACTATCCATAGAATTTTCAATGTCAACATCTCCATATGGGTAAACGTGCTTCACAATAAATGAGCCACTTCATTTGGATTTCAATTTTCCGGAAAATAAATGAAGAAGAGAATTATAAAGCAAAACATTTTGACCAATTTCAAATATTTTTCATGAAATTCGACTATCATGAAAGGCCTTAGTTTTAGCTTTAAGAATTTTCGCATTCTCATATGAATTATTCATTAACTCTTCAAGTTCATTTAATTGCAGTTTACGTTAATGACCGACGTTTTCAAAGTTTGAGTTGAGTGCTTTAATAGCCCAATATGCCTTATACTCAAGTTCTACAGGCAAATGAAAAGGTTTTATATAAACTAGATGATAGGGAGACATTCCCAAAGACGTTTTGAAAGTTGTTCGATATGCCTAAAGTGCACCAATCTGTCGAAGAGACCAATCTTTGCGATTTGGGTTAACCATTTTTTCTAAAATTTGTTTGATTTCCCTGTTTGTTAGTTCAATTTGACCATTTGTCTGAGGGTGATAGGAGGTGGAAATTTTATGTGTAATTCCATAATTTTTCATTAACGAATCAAAAGGTTTGTTACAAAAGTGTTTACCTTCATCACTTATAATAGCCTGAGGGATTCCAAATCGACTTAAAATATTTTCTTTTAAAAAATTTAATCATAGTTTTGTGATCATAATTTCGACAAGGAATCGCCTCGACCTATTTTGAGACGTAATCGACTGCAACTAAAATATATAAAAATCCAAATGATGGTGAAAATGGACCCAGGAAATTTATGCCCCAACAATCAAAGATTTCGATGATTAGGATGGGATTTAAAAGCATCTTATTTCTTTTAGAAATAGATCCCAATTTTTGATAATTTTCACAAGTTTTGCAGAAAGCTTGTCTATATTTAAATAAGGTGGGCCAATAAAATCCACACTGTAAGATTTTTATAGCGGTTTCTTTTTAGACAATAAGAGACCTCCGCATTTTTCTGAGTGGCAAAATAGAATAACACTACTTATCTCATTGTCTGGTATGTATCGTCGGAAAATATGATCGGGGTAATACTTGAAAATATATGGATTATCCCAGTAGAAACCTTTGACTTCAGTCAAAAATTTCTTCTTGTTTTAATGGCTCCAGTCTGGAGGTATTTTCTTGTTGCAAGAAAATTGAAAATATTAGCATACCAATGCATTGTATTTACAGAAAATAAAAAATCACCAGAAAAATAGTCATTGATAGGAGTTGTGTCAATTGATGACTCATTTGTGAGTCTCGATAAATGATCTGCAACTACATTCTCTGCTCTTTTCTTATCATTGATTGTGAGATTGAATTCTTGAAGCAACAAAATCCACCATAGTAGTATTGACTTGCATCCTCTTTAGACATCAAATATCTAATAGCATCAGGATCAAAATAAACAATGATCGATAAACCAATTAAATATGATCGAAATTTATCCAATGCAAATATTATAGCAAGTAATTCTTTCTTTGTGGTAGTGTAATTCATTTGTGCACTATTTAAAGTTCTAATTTTGTAATACATTAAATACGACTTACCTTCTTGGTAATACATTAAACACACATTAGCTCAAAAGGCAAAGACCAATCAGAGGATTGCATGATATGAGCATAAGTTAAAAGATTGATAATCTTTTCAAATGATTTTTGACATTCTTAAGTCCATTCAGATGTTACATCTTTTAATATGAGGTTACACAATGGTCAGGATATGGTAATAAAATTTTTAATTAACCTCATATAAAATCCTACATGTCCTAAGAAAGAACGGATTTCCCTGACTGTTTTTTGTGGTGGCAATTTAGATATCACCTTTATTTTTGGCTTGTCAACCTCAATAGCTTTAGATTACACAACGTAACCCAAAACAGTAACTGAATTGGTCATGAAATGCCATTTTTCCCAATTTAACACAAGTATTTTTTCTTCATAAATATTTTTTAAATTATTCAAGAAATTATCAAATAAGTTCCCAAAAATAGTTATACCATCCATAAATACCTCTAAACAATATTCAAGCATGTCACTAAATATGCTTAACATGCATTGTTGGAATGTTGCTGGTGCATTACAAAGTCCACATGGCATTTTTCTAAATACATATGTTCCAAATAGACATGTGAATGTGGTTTTCCAAATTGTAAAAGAAAATGATATTTTCTAGTTACATCATTTAATTTTATATAATCATTGCATATACGCTAACTAGATGGGATTCGAGTTGGAATTGATTATCCCTTATCATTTTTTACGACAGCTATTCCATATTTTTTTGGCACAACTTGAGTAGGACTTACCTACTTACTATCAGAGATAAGGTAGATAATGCCGACATCAATAAGTTTAAGGACTTCTGTTTTTGCCACTTCTTTCATGTGAGGGTATAATCTTCTTTGGGGTTTACGATATGTCCTGAAATTATCTGATAAATGAATTTTGTATGTGAAAATCAAAGGATTAATATTTTTTATATCTTTTAAAGTCCATCCAATTGCCAGTTTATGTTTTCTCAACATATTTAACAACTTACCTTCTTGATTGCTTGTGAGAGATGAAGAAATTACCACATGGTAAGTTTGTTCATCTCCCAAGAATGCATACTTCAATCCTTCTGGCAAAGTCTTCAATTCCAATTTGGGTGTTTTCTTATGTTTTTCTTTATAATATGTTTCTAGTTCCTCAAAATTTTATTTCTCTCAATCGTCTTCCAATACTTGTGTAGAATCAAGTAAAGAAAAATCATTAGAAATATCTGAATCTAATTGTGTACTTGATTCAACAAAATTAGTTGTATAAATTTCCATAGGGTCAGATAAACTCCCCTAAATATGTTATTCCAAAATTGGTTTAATTAATTCCACGCTTTCATTTTCACTGTCTTCATCATATGGTTGTTTGCACATAGTAAAACATTAAGCTCCAACGTCATATTGACAAAGGAAAAATTCATGATTCCATTCTTGCAATTAATTAAAGCATTAGTTATTGCTAAAAATAGACGACCAAGTATTACATGAATTGGCTTGTAACTATTTTCTACAAGTTGTGTTTCCAAGAGAATGAAATCCACATGATATATGAATCTATAGACTTGTAATAACACGTCTTCCATAATTTCTTTCGGTACCTTGAGTGATTTATCATCAAGTAAAAGAGTAGTTGAAGTTGATTTTAACTCGCTAATATTAAGTTGTTGGTTAACCGAAAATGGAAGCAAATTGACACTAGCTCCAAGATCAAACAATGCATGTTCAATTTTATGATTTCCAATAATGCGTGAAATAGTTGGAGAACCAGGGTCTTTGTATTTTAATGCATTATTAGTTGAGAGAATGGAACTTATCTATTCAGCTATAAAAGTTTTCTCTCTTACTTGATGTTTTCTTTTAACGGTCCACAAGTCTTTCAGAAATTTGGCATAAGATGATATTTGTTTGATGACATCTAACAAAGAAATATTGACCTTCACATGTTTGAATATTTCATATATCTTTGGGGAATGATTCAATTTCTTTATTTTCAATGCTTGAGGAAATGGAGGTGCATATGACAAATCGTTATAATCAATGATAGGTAAAGATTCATCAACCCCTTCATTACCCTCAGAAGTTGAATCTTCACGAAGTTCAAGAATGAGACTTTGGATGACCTTACCACTGTGAAGAGTAATAACAAAATTGACTTGGTCTATGTGTTAACTACCAAAACTATCCTTATCAGGGTTTTGATGACTCTTGGGGTTTGTTTGTGGTTGTGCAGGAAAATTTCCTTTCTCAAGAATGGTCAATACATATGTGATTTTGGAAAAAGTATCATTCAGATCAATCAATTTTGCACATTTTGGTTATTGATGGCTTTATGTTTCTCAATGAATGTATGCAAAGTATCCTCAAGGGTTTTACTAGGTCGTGGGACACATGTGTTAGTCTCTAAGACATGCTTACAAGATCCTAAACATGATTTCAAGTGTGAAATAATCAAGTTAAGTTGTGGAATTACTTACATTGATATGGGTGAAATTCGAAATTTTCACTTTTGGATGGAGCTCCAAGCCTTTGATTTGTTGTATCTACCTTGGGTGAGTTTCCCTAACAACTCATAAGACTCTCCAAGTGATAGCTTTTAGAAATTTTTGAAGCAAAAATTTCTCTACCAAGAGAGGAAGAAGCTCACAGCAATTTGGAGAAGAAAGAGAGAAAATAAGTTGTTTCAATTTTCAAAAAATTGGTTGGTGTCTGTGTTAAATGAATCCAATTAATAATTCCAACCACTTCCATCAAATTGTGACAATTGATGTAAGTCATGGGTCCCACCTATTTAAATTCAAAATTCAAGTTGGCTTCTCCACACACAACTAGTCTTGGGCCATGGTTCATTTAATTCCGAATTAAACGAATTTGTCATTGCGACTTAATTAAATCCAATTTAATTAAATAATTATGCCTCAAAATATTATTACGATAGTCGCTTACGAATTATTTCCAAATTAATTCGTTCGCCCGAATTAAAATCCAATTTTAATTTCGTATTGAAATCTGATTTCAATTAATATATCTGATATATTATTTTAGCCCTAAATAAATAAATTAAATAGAAAAATTCAATTTAACTATTAAATTTATTTTATTGATTAATTCTAAATTAATCGTGTTCTCTCTTCTATACGAATTTAATCCCAGATTAATTCTTGCCGTAATTAATCCCATATTAATTTTCTCACTCAGAATTAATCTCAGACTAATTCTATGTGAGTCAAATGTCATTGATGAATCTTTGGGAAGTGACCCAAGAGATTCCTGGATATGTTGGCAGTAAATAGGGTCATCGGACCATCTAAACACGTGCGTACCCCATACCACGTTCTCACCGATTTACAAGACATGATTGGCTTCTAGCAAAACACCATGCCTACCCAATTCTCCAGAAATATTCGCCGAGGAATATAATATGTATCAGGCGTAGTAAAACTATGTAATGCATAATACGATCCAATATCGGATGTCACATGCTAGGCTTAGGGCTGGCTCTGTGTCTGCCCCGTACAAAACATATATCAGATCCCGAGTAACTAGTCTCTGTAATCGAAAAGTCATGACCTAATCATACTTTCCTGATAGCTGTAGCTTTTAAGAGTACTATTTCCATATCCTGCGTGACCATCATCTCTATATGACTGATGTGATACTCCATTCTCGACATCACATCCAATACACTACGATTCTCAGTAAACCCAATAGAGGCGTACACAGAACCTGTTAGAGCTCTAGATGACCAATATCAAAGTAAACTGATTGTCGCAAGTAATAGGGATGTAAGTCTCAGGTTAAAGATCACATACACCTACCCTGATTTGGATTCTCATAGACACATAGTCATACTACCAATGGGATTCCGATGGGGTCTATCTAGAGCGAAACTGTTCCCGGTACAGCAGCTAACAGAACCTCTTATTACACTTGCATAAGTATCCAATACCTAAATATATGAGAACTATTCCGTTAAGCTTTCATAACGCGCACAAGTGTAATACTAGTCAATTCCGCATTATCGATGTCCAGTCTCGATAATACTACGACTATGGATATTTAATGATTAAACCGTTCGTGGATTAATACTGTCTCATATCTTATTAATCTGATTTAACCATATGGACTTTGATCATTATATATATATATATATATATATATATATCCAATTAATCCAATTACAATAATGACAAAATAGCAATTTCCTTTTGTCACATTGTTAATTTGTACAAAAACACAATGTTCCTTACAAATAGTGATGCTATGGGTCATAATTGTCCAAAAATCTTCCACTTGGCCTATAGCCAATCACTCAAGTATCTAATACCTGAACTATGTACATGTCGCTCAAACGTTTGCTGAGATATAGCCTTCGTCAGTGGATCTATAATGTATCATCTGATGCGATCTTCTCAATCTTTACATCGTCATGATGTATGATCTCACGAATCAGATGAAATCGTCAAAGTACATGCTTGGATCGTTGATGAGACTGTGGTTCCTTAGCCTACGCTATAGTCCTATTATTGTCACAATACAAAGGTACGGGCTCAGCTCCTAACGAAACTACTCCTAATCTAATTAGGAATTTACGGATCCAAACTGCTTCTTTTACTGCCTCAGCTGCAGTAATATATTCTGCTTTTGTTGTTGAATCGGCAATAGTCTCTTGCTTGGAAGATTTACAGCTCACTGCTCCGTTGTTCAAACAAAATATGTACCCTGTGTAACATCTCAGATTTTCTGAACCGTTCTAAAGATTCCCGGACGGATGTTTTAGTCTCGGAGCATGATGATGATGAAGGATAAGAGTTTAAGTGATGTTATATGAGTTGGAATATTATATTATGAATAACTGTCGCATTGGAAAACGCTTGGGATTAAAAGTCAGTTGTGTGATTTTCGTAAAACGCGTAAAGTTTGCGGTTTTGGTCACGAAAAGAGAAAATGAACTCTGATCGAGCTGATTTTTGAACTATCAGACTCGTTTTTCCGAGACGAACAACTTTCATGTTGAACACTTTCCAAGACTCGCATCATAAGGGCTCCTAAATTGCGATATTCCAGAAGGTTCCAGAATAGGGGATGATCAATAAATTCGCAGGGACCAAATTGATATTTTCCATCATGGTATATAAAGCCTTAAGGTTTCCAAAAATTGCAAATTGGGCAAAATCTCAAAAACCCCTCTCATCCCCCCCCCCCCCCACGACCCTTCACGCCATTTTGGAGTTGTGGTCGCGCGGCGGCTTGCTGGCCACCGCCGGCCGACGCGACCACCCAGAATGAGAGACCCGGCCACCGTGGAGCTGATGGTGGCCGGCGGTGGAGTTAAATCGCTGGCGAATAGCGGTAAGGAGAGAGAAAAGGGCGCTACCTTCGTTATCCCGATTCCGGCTTGTCGCTTCGAACCACGACCCGAGCCACCTATCAAATCGAAGCCCTCGACGAGTACTATGAGTATGCGAAGTCGATTTCGCCGATCAGCGGCCGGAATCATGCAAAACGAGGAGAGAAGCCGTGGTGAAAAGTAAATCCATGATGAACAGTAGCTCCGATCGAAATTCCGATCGCACCAGCACGTTCGTATGGCCGATAGGAGTCCGGATATGGCCTCGAAATTTCGGTACGACTCTCCATTTAGAATTTGTTATTTTAAAGTTTACAGTTTTATATTCGGATGTTTCCAGTAGTTTCGTAGTGTAGCGAATTAGCATGAAATGAATTGGATTTGTTTTAATATGTTAAAACGATTAATATGGTAGAATCCGGGGAGAAATGGATTAGATTTGATCGATTCGGTAAGGTTAGCGAGTTTTCGATAAAACGGAGTTTCTCGCACGACTGAGCGTAGATGACCGTAATCATGGTTAAGATATAAATATGACATTGCGAGGGTAATTTGGTAATTTCGGAGTAGTTCGGAGGGTTCAAGACCCTTCCGTAGCGTTTGCGGAAACTTTTCCGCAAGGTTTGCCGCAAACGCGTGTAAAACGAGATTCTAGGCTACCCAGCTAGTTGGAATAGTATAGAAAGATATGTATTAGAGTAATGAAGTTTGTACCATAGTATCGGTGATGATTCGGGTGTTCCAAGGAAGTTTGTAGTTTAGTATAGATGAGTTGAAAGTTCCGCAAATAGCGGTTCTGACAAATGTTGTGATTTGTTTTGACAGATCGGACCCGGATCGCGGGCGTTCGTCTAGCCAGGTAAGTAACTAATGCCTTGAATACTTAAGAAATATAGCGTTGCTCGAAATCTATAATATAACAAAGTTGTATATAGTTATAAGTATGAAACCTGTATACATATAAAGAGGAACGTAGAAGAAAGAATAAGTGTATCGGTATACTCATGTAGATATGAACAAGCGGCTACAAGTGTGTGTGTGTGTGTGTGTGTGTATATATATATATATATATATATATATAAGTAAAGACAAGCATGAGTACATAGAAATAAAGAGACACATATCTAGATGTAAACTAGTATTTGTATTTATATATATAGATAGAGCATATGAATGATCTTATGCTTATGAATATTATTTAGTGAAACTGGGTTTGGGGGATGTAGAAACTACACCCTAGGGAATGGGATTAGAGTTATAAATGAGATAATCAGACATGAACTAAAGATATGAAGGAAGTGTAATTTGTGCGTTATTTAAGAACGATAGCAATATGAGGATAGATATGAGTGTATAAATGATAAAGAGCATGAATGAATAGAATATGCATAGTATAAGAATATGAGCATCATGAGTATAGATGCATGCATATCAGATGATAAAGAACATAAGTGAGTAGTGTATACATTTTTATGAAAGTAACGCATATAAGAAAGCATTTGCATGTGTGTATTAGATTTGAGAATGAGTTAATATATTAACATGAATTGATACAGTTTTGATAGCACGTATGTAATAGATTGGGCATGACAGATAAGTATATAGAATGTAAAGATAAGTTTTATATATGGTTAGAGTAGTGCATATATATGAATGATATCAATATGTTATAGATATTCATGACCGGATGTATGTACTTGTATGACATTTAATAAATCATGGCTAGAGTAGAGAAAGAGGCATGAGAAAGGCATATATGCATACATGTGCGTGTGTGTGTGTGTGTGTGTGTGTGTGTGTGTGTGTGTGTTTAAGTTTTCATCAGATAAGCAAACGATAGCAAGGTTTTCAACAATTTCAAATGTTTTAAAGAAAGTTTTCAAATGTTTTTAAAAGAATCGTATTTCAGAAAATGTTTTTACAGATTGAGTTACAGATTATGATTTTATGGTTTTCAGGGCATGAGGTAAAAACTCACCCCAGTATGTAACTTGAGATATAGTTCGGAATTGACGGATACTTTTGATTCGGGATTTGGGATTTGACCCATCCCAGTTGTACACTATTGGAATTGATGGATATAGACACATGTGCACATGTGGAGGACTGAGGGGACACTCTCAGATCCTCGAGCAGGACTAGGGGCTACAGGGTCCCGAAATCCTAGTTTTAGATGCCCAGTTGAGTTATGGTCCTGGGCATCGAGTACACCCAGTTGAGTTATCGTCCTGGGTGTAGATAGACGTCCAGTTGAGTTATGGTCCTGGACGTATAGCGGTTTTCAGGTTTCAGATTTTCAGAAACAGTTTTTCAGATTTCGATTTTCAGTTTTCAGAGATGCCGCAGTTGAGATATGGTCATGGGCATCAAGTATTTTCAGTTTTTAGTTTTCAGATCCCCAGTATAAAGTTTTCAGATTTTATTTAAGATTCAGACTTCAGAAATCAGATTTTAAATAAGAGTTTTCATGAAACGTTATTTTAAATGCAGTTTTAGAAAGATAAAGTTTTAGAAATAGAGTTTTTTTAGCAAAAGCTTTCAGAAACAGTTTTTTTGAAAGAAGTTTTCAGAAAAGTGTGTTTCAGAAAAAGGGTTTTTGTGCATTATCTAAAGCCATAGCATGTTCAGTAGATATAGTTTACAAGTTCTGCATACAAATCATGCATTCTAGTGATTTATCTGAGAGGCACGTGGTTGATGTTAACATATGACAGCATGATCATATTTGTGTGAGTATATGATGAATGTTTTCTTTATGTATGGTGTGTTTATATACAATGAGCTTCCCGAGAGTATTGAGGTAAGATAACTTGACTCTAAGTATATATATATGAGTACGTGGTTGATATTAGTTGTGAATGAAAATGATATTATATATCACCGATTTGATTATATTTCAATGAAATAAAAGAAAAATAATTATAACCAGTGTCCCAACCTAACGGGCAAAGAATGAACAAGGCAGTGAAGGATAGTTAAGTAGCATCGGAAGTGTTTATATGTGGTATTGCATGTAGGATAGGGTGTGAAATTAAGTAATATATGATGTTCACAGATAACCCTTTTGTGTTATGATTAGTTTATAAATAACTATATGTCGAAGATATGGAGTAAGAATAAATAATAACCTAATTGGGTCTTAAGAAGTTAGAGAATCTCTAACTGAGACTATGAATAAGAACCTAGTAAGAGTAATGAAGAACACGGAATAGGTAAAAATGAATACGAAATGGGAGTGGAGATCAGGCATTGGTATGATTGTATGATTCCAGTCTGTATTCGAGTTACGAATAAAGAAGATAATTAACCTATTAAACTGAGATATCTCTTACAGTGTGATTTAAGTTGCGTTATAGATTGAGATGACTTTTATAAATGTGAAGTTTTATTACCGGAGTATCTGCATGATTACTAACTGGGTCATTATGACTCACACACCACAGTTTGTAGTTTTGCAGGTCAGTAGCAGACATTTCGAGCTAGTAGAACTTTAAGGAAGACTTGAAGACAGTGGATCGCCCCAATTGCAGTCGAGGAAGTCAAGAGAGTCATGGGTTGAGTTATGGGTCCTCACGGCCCTTTGTATGGTCATTGCTTTTGAAATTCATTGTAATGGTGATGTATTAGTATAGTTTTTACTTTGAGTTCTGGCCGGAGGCCAAGTATTGCATTTTGTTTATTGAGTTCAGGCCTGAGGCCTTGTTGATGAATGCATTGATGTTGAGATTCCGGTCTGAGGCCGAGATTGTTGTGTTCTTGATGTATATGGATGTGGCTACAGGCCAGGTGGCATGATGTTATGAATACATCATGCCGAAATTTTTTAGATCCAGAGGCTTATGGAGATGGGTTTTCTGTCTCCTGCCGGTAACATCATGGCCTAGGCGGGATGTTACACCCTGATTGTGACTTACAATCGTCTTTATCGGTTTGAAAACTTGCATCGGTGAACCCAGTATAGTAACCTCAATTTCTCCTTCCTTATAGACTAAGAAAGTATCCTTAGTTCGTCTAAGATACTTAAGGATGTTCTTTACAGTAATCTAGTGACCATCACTTGGATTGTCCTGATAGCGACTGCACATGCTCAAAGCATATGAGATATCAGGTCGCGTACATATCATAGCGTACTTGATCGATCCGACTACTAAGCATACAAGATCCGAATCATTTCATCTCTCTCATCTTGAGTTTTAGGACACATATCCTTAGATAGAGAGACGCCACGTGACACCGGAAGCAGCCCCCTCTTGGACTGATCCATATTGAATCTCTTCAACACTTTGTCAATGTACGAGCTTTGGGAGAGTCCAAGCAGTTTTCTAGATATATCTCGGTAGATCCTTATCCTAGAATAAAGGCTGCCTCTCCCAAGTCTTTCATTGAGAATTTTAATGAAAGCCAAGCTTTCGCCGGAGAGTAGCATGGGAATGTCATTGCCAAGAAGCAATACATCACAACGTATAGGATAATGAATGTCAGTGCGCTCCCACTAACCTTCTTATATACACAAGAATCATCTTGGTTTTGAATGAAACCATATTCTTTTATGATCTCATCAAAACGTTGGTTCCAAGAACCCGATGCTTGCTTTAATCCATAAATGGATCGGTTTAACTTGCAAACCTTGTTTGCATGTCTTGGTAAGATAAAACCATCAGGTTGTTGTATATAAACATCCTCCAAAATGTTTCCGTTAAGGAAAGTGGTTTTGACATCCATTTGCCGTATCTAATAATTGGTAATATAAAGCAATAACAAACATTATCCGAATGTATTTAATCATGGCAACTGGTGAAAAAGTCTCGTCGTAATCTACACCATGTCGTTGAAGATAACCTTTAGCTACAAGCCTAGCTTTGTACATTTATATGTTGCCATCCATGTATGTTTTCCTTTTGAAGACCCATTTAAACCAATAGATTTAATGCCTTCTGGTACATCAACCAGTGTCCAAACTTGGTTGGTATACAGGAATCCATTTCTGACTCATGGCTTCTTTCCATAAAGCGGAGTCGATACCTTGTATCGCTTCCTCATACGTAGCTGGTTCATCTTCCTCAATAAGATTAATGTCTACATGAGGTGAGATCAGAAACCCATACCTCTCAGGTTGTTTTCTGACTCTCTCCAACTTACGCGGTTCTTCTGTATTAGAAGATTAGGAACAGTCTCATCCCTGATGGACTGTTCGTGTTCCGTGAGGGGGTTGGTGCCAGGAACATTATCACTCTGATTTTCATCGAATTATACTTTCCTCCCACTTACCACTGCATTTATGAATTCCTTTTCGAGAAAACTGTATGAAGAGTAACAAATATTTTATTCTCTTGTGTGTTGTAGAAATAATATCATTTTGTTTCCCTAGGATAACCTACAAATAGCAACTTATCCGATTTGGGTTCTAGTTTGGTCTCATCCAAACGTTTAACATATGCCCAGCATCCCCAAATCTTCAGGAATGAGAAACCCGATTTATTTCTATCCATATCTCATATGGGGTATATCCAATAGACTTTGACTGAACCTATTCAAAATAAGTATTGCACTGTATAATGTGTATCCCCAGAAGGAAATTGGTAGCTCTGTACGACTTATCATTGACCTTACCATGTCCAACAAAGTTTGGTTTCTCCATTCGGACACACCGTTCAATTGAGGTGTTCTGGGAGGGGTCCACTATGAAAGAATACCATATTCTTTCAAGTAATTTTGAAACTCATTGCTTAAGTATTCTCCACCACGGCCTGACCGCAATGTTTAATACTTTTGCCAGTCTGTTTTTCTACTTCGTGTCGAAACTCTTTGATTTCTCAAAAGTTTTCGACTTGTGTTTCATAAGATATACATAACCATAACGCGATGCATCATCCATAAAGGTTACAAAGTATTCATATCCACCTCTAGCCTGGCTAGACATGGGCCCGCATACGTCACTATGAACGAGGGCTAACAGCTCGGTGGCACGTACATCTTTACCACTAAAATGTGTTTTAGGCATTTTGCCTAATAACAAGATCACCAGACACATATGAATTAGGATCAAATCCGTCCAAGTATCCATACTTCGAAAGTGTGGATTACGAGTCTTGTTAATGTGTCCCAGACGACAAGCCACAAATAAGTCTCATATGTTTTACTTAATTTGAGCCTTTTGTTTGTCATGTTATATATTTGAGATTCATTTATATTCAAAATATAAAGACCAATATTAACTCTGCTGTACATATAAAAATATCATCTTTTATACAAAACATCCAGTGTTCTTGAATACAAAGGTATACCCGCATCGGGTTAAACTAGATACAAAATGATGTGTCCTAGTCAAACTAGGTACAAAATAACAGTCGCCTAATGTAAGTACATGCCCCGAGGGCAGATCCAAAACATGGGTGCCAATGGCCAAAACAGCGACTCTCGTCCCATTTTCGACTCATAGGTCGATCTCACTTGAAGTCGGTCTCCTGCTAATATGCAGATCCTGCACATCAGTACATATGTGAGTACCATATCCAATATCATAAATCAAATTTTTAAAACCAGTAGTGGACATGTTTATTTCAATAACAAATATACATGAAGCCGGAGCCTTGCCCGCCTTCATTTCCTTCAAGTCCGTCTTGTACTTAAGACAGTCACGCTTCCAGTGACCCCGTTTGCCACAATGTAGGCAGACGTCTTGGGATATGTCCTTTGTCTCCCCAGAAGACTGTGACGATTGAGCCTTGCCCTTCTTCTTCTTTTTCTTTACACCCCCAGAAGCCTTTGGCCAGGCCTTGCCTTATTGGATGTCGAAGTAAGATGCGTCTCGCGCTTCTTGCCTTTCTGAAGCTCTGGCTCTGCCTCTTTCAGCATAGCCATTAACTCTCCAGGAGTTTTCTCTTGTTTCATCATGTTATAGTTCATGATGAACCCGTCCCAGCTGTCGGGCATAGACTATAAGATCAAATCTATGGAAGTCTCGGCCTCGAAGGTAATGCCCAGCTGACCTAGTTGTTTGATGTCAGCAATCATTTGTGACATGTAGTGTTCGACAAATGTGCCCTCTGACATGCGCGAGTGAAAGAGCTTCTTCTGTAACTCATACTTCTGAGATCTAAGATTAGATCTATGAAGATCCTTCAACTTAAACATTGTATTATAAGGATCCAATCCCTTGTTCTGACGAAGAAATTGAGGAGTCATTGCAGCAAGCATAACGGATTAAGCAGTAAAGTTATCATCTCGATGAGTCTTCCAAAGCTCATGATCAACTGGTCGCTCAAGTTTGGGCCTAGGCCCGAAAGGTCTCTCTATTATATAGAGCAACTTCTCAGCTCCCAGGACTATCCTGAGGTTCATTTCCCAATCTTGAAAAATTTACGCCATTAAAGAAATTCTCACCATGATTATGTCCCCAACGCTAATCTTTCCAGCCATTTTGATTGTTATAGTCCAACTATCCAATCAAGTGTTTCGGGTACACTCAAATGCAATGGTTACTATAGTCCAACTATATAACCAACTACAAATGGAGTAGTTTTGAGTACAGTCTAACTGTTTAAAGAAAGCAATAAAAAATAATTAGTCCAACTAATATAAATAATAACGAGAAGTAATAATAAAAGAGCGTGTATTTTAGCGAGTATAAAACAAAATTGCAAATTTAATACTAGCCTCCCACTATTTTTCGGTGAGCCTCTAACCTCTGTTGATAACTCGGGAAATCTAGTTTCCTAGTGGGCTAGGATCCCGTTAAATAATACTCAACCTTGACTTTGGCCAACTAGCTGTATAAAATTTAACTAGGTAGATCTCTAAGATCAATTGGATCTATCCAATTCTTAGATCCGGTAGGTGGACTTCCAAGTCCAAAACATATATCCAATATATTTCCTAACATGTTTCCTCTGAATCAACTAAGCCTTGGCTTTAGCTCAACAAGCTTAATGATTTCAGTTAAACGCAACCCATTGACAGTGGGAAAACTTCGTAATCCACGTCGATGAACAGGAGTGACCTTGACTTTGGCCAAAAAGTCACAACTGCCCAAGATATGCGATGTTAACAAATCTTTCATGGTTCAAACACATCCGCAATAGACAATGATCTTGACTTTGGCCAACAAATCAAAGCGAATCTTGGATCTTGAGAGAGAACCACTCAATGGAAGGAAACGCTTAATATTAATTTTGATGGCGTTTTTGTAAATTGGCAACCAATTTATTATCTTTGATTAGGTCTCATCATACATCCTTAAACATGCATTCTAAAAGCATAATAAGGCGCGATAAATTTAATAATGATATGCGGATGGATATATACAAGTTGTTCCTATAACAAATCTCTCTCTTTTCTTTTCCTTTCTCTCGCTAGCACTTTACATTCTTCTATACCCAATTACATAACACTATAAGAAACCTCATTTACATTTAGGGGAATTGGTTAAAAGAGAAATACAATGAGAATAAGAGGTGATAGGCTGGACAAGCAGGTCCAATTTCAATAAATACCATATTTACAATAATTTCCAAAATTGCGCCCACCCATCTAATATCCATCTGATATACATTATTCAACAATACATCCAAGTATTCACTCATAGCATGTTGTCAATCAATCTAATCCAATTAATTAATTCTTCAATTAATGACCATCCAATATTCATATAATGATTTGATTTGCGCGAGTCCAACTCGTTTAAGAATAAATACTCAAAGTAAATATTCTTGAATTATATTGAACTACAATATTAAATCCAATTTTAATTGTATTCAATACTAATTCAAGTTTAATTCCAAATTAAACAATTACACTTATAATAATGTCTTTTTAGACTTGGATTCCAAATCCAATCCAAATGGGTCTCAAAGGCTCAATTAGCATCCAATGTCAATTCTATTAGGTCCAATGGGCTTTTAATTAATTCTTTAGGCATGGGCTTTTGGTAATTATGGATCAAACCCATAATACCTTGGCCCATTTAGGAATCACCCTATGCCAAAAATTAATTTTGGCCCATTAGGCCCAATTAAATTATTAAAGGCACAAAATCATATTTTGGACTTTTTATGGAAATGGTTTAGGTCCAATTGGATCCAACACAATTGTCCAAAACCAAACTTGGCCCAACCAAACCCATTAATCCAAATTAGCCCAATTAATATTTTAGGGACTAATTTATGTTAATATAATATTCCAAACATAACATTTATCAAATTAAAGTGTAATTAACACAACTAATTAATTAATCTAACATTTCCAAAATTTAATTAATCTAATTAATCATGCTTAATCATTCCAATTCATGTCCAACACAAATTGAAGCAAAATCAAGTCTCCAACAACATGCATCTCACGACAATTGACAAGAAATTATCATTCAATTTGATTTCAATCCAATTAAATCAACACTTAAAATTTATTTCATGCCATTAAAACATCTAAATGTCTAATTTCAAAAAAGCACCATGAGCTAATTCTAGGGTAGTTTCGGCCAAGGTTAGGGATTTAGGGAAATTTGATCTACTCAATTTTTTTAACAATCCAATGATGCACAACTCTAAGTTATCATCATCTAACATCAACCAACCACTCAATTTTGATTTTTCATGCACCAAGTAAAAATACCCAAATAAAGTTTATAAACCCTAGAATTCCAAATCACATTTAGAAGGCTCTAGATACCATTGTTAGTCTCTAAGACATGCTTCCAAGATCCTAAACATGATTTCAAGTGTGAAATAATCAAGTTAAGTTGCGAAATTACTTACATTGATATTGGGTGAAATTCAAAATTTTCACTTTTGGATGAAGCTCCAAGCCTTTGATTTGTTGTATCTACCTTAGGTGAGTTTCCCTAAAACCTCATAAGACTCTCAAGTGCTAGCTTTTAGAAATTTTTGAAGCAAAAATTTCTCTACCAAGAGAGGAAGAATCTCATGGCAATTTGGAGAAGAAAGAGAGAAAATGAGTTATTTCAATTTTCAAGAAATTGGTTGGTGTGTGTGTTAAATGAATCCAATTAATAATGCCAACCACTTCATCAAATGTGACAATTGGTGTAAGTCATTGGTCCCACCCATTTAAATTCAAAATTCAAGTTGGCTTCTCCAACACACAACTAGTCTTAGGCCCGGGTTCGTTTAATTCTGAATTAAACGAATTTGTCATTGCGACTTAATTAAATCCAATTTAATTAAATAATTATGCCTCAAAAAATTATTACGAAAGTTGCTTACGAATTATTTCCAAATTAATTCGTTCGCCTGAATTAAAATCCAATTTTAATTTCGTATTGAAATCCGATTTCAATTAATATATCTGATATATTATTTTAGCCCCAAATAAATAATTAAATAGAGAAATTCAATTTAACTATTAAAATTATTTTATCGATTAATTCTAAATTAATCGTGTTCTCTCTTCTATACGAATTTAATCCCAGATTAATTCTTATCGTAATTAATCCCATATTAATTTTCTCACTCAGAATTAATCTCAGATTAATTCTATGTGAGTCAAATGTCATTGGTGAATCTTTGGGAAGCGACCCAAGAGATTCCTGGATATGTTGGCAGTAAATACAGTCATTGGACCATCTAAACATGTGCGTACCCCATACCACGTTCTCACTTATTTACAAGACATGGTTGGCTTCTAGCAAAGCACTGTGTCTACCCCATTCTCCAGAAATATTCACCGAGGAATATAATATGTATCAGGCGTAGTAAAACTATGTAATGCGTAATACGATCCAGTATCGGATGTCACATGCTAGGCCTAGGGCTGGCTCTGTGTCTGCCCCATACGAAGCATATATTAGATCCCGAGTAACTAGTCTCTGTAATCGAAAAGTCATGACCTAGTCATACTTTCCCGATAGCTGCAGCTTTTAAGAGTACTATTTCCGTATCCTGTGTGACCATTATCTCCATATGACTGAAGTGATACTCCCATCTTGACATCACATCCAATACACTACGATTCTCAGTAAACCCAATAGAGGCGTACACAGAACCTGTTAAAGCTCCAGACGACCAATATCAAAGTAAACTGATTCTCGCAAGTAATGGCGATGTAAGTCTCAAGTTAAAGATCACATACACCTACCCTGATTCGGATTCCCATAGACACATAGTCATACTACAAATGGGATTCCGATGGGGTCTATCCAGAGCGAAATTTTTCCCGGTCCAACGGCTAACAGAACCTCTTATTACACTTGCATAAGTATCCAATACCTAAATATATGAGAACTATACCGTTAAGCTTTCATAACGCGCACAAGTGTAATACTAGTCAATTTCGCATTATCGATGTCCAGTCTCGATAATACTACGACTAGGGATATTTAATGATTAAACCGTTCATGGATTAATATTGTCTCATATCTTATTAATCTGATTTAACCATATGGACTTTTATCATTATATATATGTATATCAAAGTAATCTGATTACAATAATGATAAAATAGCAATTTCTTTTTGTCACATAGTTAATATGTATAAAAACACAATGTTCTTTACAAATAGTGATGCTATGCATCATAATTGTCCAACAATATATTACAAATAGTGATGCTTAAGGTTAAACGTGCATCTATTAAATGACTGTGATTTTACAAACGACTCATAAGTGCCAACTGTGTCCCATTGTTGTGCATTCTCTACTATGTGTTCTAGGTATTCTAGTGCATCTTGGGACGTTTTTCTTAAATTCACCAATACACATCATTTCCACTACTTGTCAACTTTGGAGTGCCAAACCCTTGTAGAAGTAGGAAACCAGCCTCCATGTTTCAAACTCGTTATGTGGACAAACATTTAACATTTTTTAAATATCTCCCAACATTGGTAAAGTGTTTCCCCGACTCTTGTGTGAAAGTAGTGATTCTCCTTTTGAAGGAGTTTATCCTATTAGGGGGAAATAAGTTTTTTAGAAATTTCTCTTGCAAATCATCTCATTATCTGATAGATCCTAACATAAGGTTCTACAGCCAAATTTTAGCTTTATCATTTAAAGTATAGGGAAAAAACTTAAATTGAATTATATTAATGCTGTAATTTTGGTAGTGTAAGTATTACATACTTCTTGACCTTTAAGTGTTGATAAGGATTTTTAATTCTGGACCGTGGAATGTGGGTAAAAGTTGGATGACATCTGGTTTACAATTAAAATGTGATTAAGAAGTATTACATACTTCTTGACGTTTTATAGATCTAATCACACACCAAAAAAATATTTTTCTTGTTCTTCAATAATCTTTCTCAAATTTGTTGGGATGTATGCCCTAGAGCTACATGTGATGTAAACGGTTTCATGTATTTTGAAATAAAATGATGCATTATTCATTTATCAAATTGTTTTTTTATTTTTCGCATATTATATATCTTCGTAAATACCGTAGATTACTTATGTACCTCAGACTTAGTGTATGAGTGTCATACACCAGAGGATTTAAGTCTGAAGTTAGTAATCTTAAATAGTCCATAGAGAGCAAACAAACCAGGTACTTTATTTGTGGTTTATCTATAGCTGTGGTCCATTCTATATTTGAATGGCGATCTTAATCTGGATTGTCCATGTAGAGACATGAGAATGGAGGCACCTTGTATGATGCGATCATATAGGACCGGACCCAGATAGAAATGACATTCTTATAATATCCGTTAAGCAAAGAAAGTCATTTCAATCTACTTGATGGTCATATATGGATTGATCTTAATCCTAAGTGTACTACGAACTCCTGCATGGTAGGCTGTGTCCTTTGATTTACAAAGGTGAGGTTGGTGTAGCAGTCCCAACCAATAGCTACGTACTTTGGGGGCATAGTTTGTTTTATAGCTGGGAACGTTTTACATAGACATTTAGTTCACTTCTTCTTGCGAGAAGTAGATGATTATCTTTCTTAAGGGTTGATTTGGTACTTGAACGATTTGAGCGCTCAAGTCTTTCTATTAAGAATAGAAAGATTAATATTTATAATAGTTATGAATAAATCGTTCATTAGAGAATCAATGATACTTAAGGTAAAAATAATTAGAGGGGTATAACAGAAATTATGACCCGACTCTAATTACGAGATACTCGTGAATGATCAATTCGTATGCAATGACTATATCGGTGGACACCGACTTGATTCGGCTTAATATTTCATCTACGGTAACGGGAGTGCAACTTCGGGTTTTTAGTGGAATAACCCGGAGTTAATAATTCAGAATATTTAATTAAGAGCTTAATTAATATTTCGAGATTATTGGAGCTCGGAACCGTAGGTCCATTTGGTCCCCTTGCTAGCTCGATATACTTTAGCGGAGTTAATATAATTGGATAGTTCAATTATATACCCACAAAGAATAAATGTTATTAATATGATTAATAATATTAATTACATCGCACTTGAGACTATACATTAAAAGTTAATGTAGGGTATTAATAATTATATGATAAATATTAAAAATAGAATATTGAATTATATATGATATAATTTAATAAGGCTAAGATTTGTTTATTTTGGAAACAAAAATCCTTGCCATGGCCGAATTTCTTATTAGATAAGGAATATGATTTATTTGTTTTGGAAACAAAATTAAATTAAAATACCTTGCCATGGCCGAATTCCTCATTCAATAAAAAATAAGATTTGTTTGTTTTGGAAACAAAATTAATGAAGAAATCTTAGCCATGGCCGAATTCCTTAATGTATAAGGAATATGATTTGTTTGTTTTGGAAACAAAAATTTATTTAAAATCCTTGCCATGGCCGAATTTTGGAGGAGGTGGGAGACTATTGGTTGATTTGTTTTATGAAACAAATTACCCTAAGTATAAAAAGAAAAATATATTTTTTCTTTTGAGAACTCTACAATAGAAACCCTAGCCTCCTTCTCTTCTTCATGTTCTCAAAAGCCGAGAAAGATTATTGAAGAACAAGAAAAATATTCTTGGTGTGTGATTAGATCTCTAAAACGTTTAGAGACTTGATTTGTGAACGTAGCCCACACTACCCTCCATTAGTAATGAGATAAAGCTCGAAAGATCTTGTGGCGTTGGAAATCATTCTCTCCCTCTCTCCAGCAAGTCACGGTATTGAGGCAGTAAATACCTCACTGTCGCGCGCATCCCTTGCAAAATTGGGGATCGGTTTTGTTTTTTTTAATTCAGAATTTGGGAAACACCTTGCGGACTTTTTGAGGCTGATTTAGGATTGTTTTTTAGTGAAAAATCATACCTAAAACCCTACAGCAAATCACGCAAATTGTGGACTGGTTTGGGTGCAGTTCACGCGTGTAACGGGTGCAAAACAGTCTGCTATTTCACTGTAGTTCAAGAGGCTATTCGGGGACTGTTTCGGGGGCATTCTGGGGATGAAATCATGTGCAAAATTTCAGCAAAATTTAAATGTATAGTCTCAAGTTGACGTAATTAATATTATTAATCATATTAATAACATTTATTCTTTGTGAGTATATAATTGAACTATCCAATTATATTAACTCCGCTAAAGTATATCGAGCTAGCACGGGGACCAAATGGAACTACGGTTCCGAGCTCCAATAATCTCGAAATATTAATTAAGCTTATAATTAAATATTCTGAATTATTAACTCCGGGTTATTCCACTAAAAACTCGAAGTTGCACTCATGTTGCCATAGATGAAATATTAAGCCGAACCAAGTCGGTGTCCACCGAAATAGTCATTACATACGAATTGATCCTTCACAAGTATCTCGTAATTAGAGCCGGTCATAATTTCCGTTATACACCTCTAATTATTTTTACCTTAAGTACCATTGATTCTCTAATGAATGATTTATTCATAACTATTATAAATATTAATCTTTCTATTCGTAATAGAAAGACTTGAGCGCTCAAATCGTTCAAGTACCGAATCAACCCTTAAGAAGATACTCATATACTTCTCGCAAGAAGGAGTGAACTCCATGTCTATGTAAAACATTCCCAGCTACAAAACAAACTGTGCCCCCAAAGTACGTAGCTATTGGTTGGGATTGCTACACCAACCTCACCTTTGTAAATCAAAGACACACAGCCTGCCATGCAGGAGTTCGTAGTACACTCAGGATTAAGATCAATCCATATATGACCATCAAGTAGATTGAAATGACTTTCTTCGCTTAACGGATATTATCATAATGTCATTTCTATCTGGGTCCAGTCCTATATGATCACATCATACAAGGTGCCTCCATTCTCATTTCTCTACATGGATGATCCGGATTAAGATCGCCATTCAAATATAGAATGGACCGCAGCTATAGATAAACCACAAACAAAGTACCCGGTTTGTTTGCTCTCTATGGACTATTTAATATTACTAACTTCAGACTTAAATCCTTTGGTGTATGACACTCATACACTAAGTCTGAAGGTACATAAGTAATCTACGGTATTTACGAAGATATATAATATGCGAAAAATAAACAATCAATTTGATAAATGAATAATGCATCGTTTTATTTCAAAATACATGAAATCGTTTACATCACATGTAGCTCTAGGGCATACATCCCAACAATCTCCCACTTGCATTAGAGCAAATGGACATGTCACGTAATCCTATACCATCTAGGTGACCTTCAAAAACTTTAGCCGGCAAGGTCTTTGTAAACGGATCAGCAAGGTTCTATGCGGATGCAATCTTTGTGACGGTAACGTCTCCTCTCTGCACTATCTCCCTGATGAGATGATATTTCCTCTCTATATGCTTTCCCCTCTTGTGGCTTCTTGGTTCTTTGGAGTTTACCACCGTTCCACTATTATCGCAATAGAGGGTGAGTGGTCTATCCATATCTGGAACAACTTCCAGATCTCCCAAGAATTTACGGAGCCAGACTGCTTCCTTAGCCGCTTCACAAGCTGCTACATATTCAGCCTCTCTGGTGGAGTCGGTAATGCAAGATTGCTTTATACTCCGCCATACAATAGCCTCACCTCCATGGTGGAGTCTGTATATCCCCTTAGGATCATATCCTCACTGGAATATACTAGCATATAATCTCTCGTTCTCTTAAGATACTTGAGAATGTGTTTCACAGCCACCCAGTGATCCAATCCCGGGTTTGACTGAAACCTAATGACTACTCCCACTGCAAAACAGATGTCTGGTCTCATGCATAATATGGCATACATGAGACTACCAACTGCTGAGGCATATGAGATATGTCTCATTTCCTCAATACCTTGAGGTGTCTTAGGAGACTGGTCATTCAACAAATGAATTCCATGCCGATAAGGCAGATTGCCTTTCTTGGAATTCTTTAAGTTGCGTTGAGTACTTTGAAGGTTCTCTTATTTCATTGATAGGCATTCTTTGAGATAATATTATGCGTAACTACCGGGACTATTTTATTTGCTTATATATTTTTGCATGATTACATGTGTGTGAATGACATTTGTGGGTGTCGTCACTGTAAGCCCT
>SKCR01048242.1:0-40506 GCA_019454045.1 Zanthoxylum bungeanum
ACGTGACTACTTCAAAACCGACTCCAGGCATTGGCGCATTTTCACAAACATTTTATGTGCAAATTTCATCGCCGATGGTGCTTCACCTTTACGGTATTCCAATTCTTCGCTCCACGCATCGTAGCCAATGAGGAATGTCTTCGCCAATCTCAATCGTCACCGCCACGTCACATTTCCCTCCAGAAGTAACGCTCCTGCTTTTCACCCACTCAATAACTAATTTTGCGTTTTGCAATTTTGTATTAATTTTGTGTTTTGTTTGAAATGATGAACCTAACTCGATATTATTATAATTATATTGAATAGAGACTTTGCTTAGAAATTAGTCATGTTTGTTTATTGGATTTGAATTTTGCACACACAAACTTGTAGGTTTCGATGATTACTAGCATAACAGCGCAATGCGTTATTTGCTTTTACTTACATGGACTTTTATTTCAGTTTTACATCATGATAATGCTTTTAAATACAATTTGCGGAAATGTATGACACTGAGAGATTTGAAAGATGTTGGACTTGCAAGAAGGTTCTTTTTGCACAAAAATTGTAAGTTCCATGGAGTTCTTGGGCACTGGGAATGCATAATATTGTTGTTTGTATTTTTCACGATTCGCTGCTTAAGCTAAGTAAGTTTGTTGCAGATTTTCTACCAGTGTCCATGGTGAAAGGCCTTCTGCAGAGTATGCAAGGTGGAGGAAGGAATCACTAGAAAGTGAATTTGGGGTTGCTCTTGGAGCTTATAGCTCCAAAAGTGTCTCCATTTTTTCTCGTTTTGGCCCATTCTTGGCTTTTTATAGAGCAGCAATCATTTCCTTCCATGTTTTGAAGTTGACCATCTGGCAATTGTTTGTTCATGACATCAATAAGCGCGCTGTTAAGGTATTTTTTAAATAGCGAGGCGAACTGTTTTTTTAAATTCGTTGGATATAACCTCCAGTTGATTAAGATTTTCTTCGACTGTGATGTGTGAAGAAATAGCAAATGCACTATAATTATTGTTCAATCCCTTGCAGTTCAGAGAAACTCTTGTACACTTGGGGCCTTTCTACATCAAGGCAAGTTACTCTTTTTCTTAAATTATGTACATGCTGATAGGTTTTACCTCAATAGTTATATTCATTCCTGCAACTTTTCATTTAGTTTATAAATTCTCTGACAACAATTGACTCGGAACTTTGGTCCTTCCTCCAACAATCTCAACTCTAGATATGATATATCTGTGTTTCTTTGTTTATTGTGCGATAGCCAACATGGAGTTGGGATTAGTAATTTACCTGTATAGAAAATTTAAGTACTGGACTAGTCCCAAACTTACGGGATAAAAACTTTCAATTTGAACTAATCTCCTTTTGATTTACAGCTTGGTCAGGCTCTGAGCACTAGGCCGGATATATTGCCGACTGTATATTGCCAAGAGCTTTCTAAGTTACAGGTTGATACCTTTGTCCTAAGCCTAGCTTCTTTACTGTGCATGAGTGCATCACATCATCAAAGTTTGTAGTTTTATGTTTCTTTTGCAGTTTTTCTGGTTTCCATTATTCTTGTATTCATGAACTTTTTGTTAATGCTAGGATCAAATACCCCCGTTTGCAACGGATGTTGCACTCAGATCTATTGAAACCCAGTTTGGTGTTAAAATTTCAAAAGTTTTTGCTGACATTAGCCCAGAGCCAATAGCAGCAGCATCTTTAGGACAGGTTTATAAAGGTTCGAGAGTTTTTTTTCCTGTAATATAAAGTTATGTTCGTTCATTTTGCCTGTATTAATATATCTATTTAATATTCTATACTGAAAACATGCACTTTTTTTGGTGAAAACTCAACTCATGGTAAATGCTATTTTTTGCTTCCAAATCTTGCAGCTCATCTTCATTCAGGAGAACTTGTAGCTGTTAAAGTACAGAGGCCTGGTATGCCGCTAACATTGACCCTTGATGCAGTGTTATTTCATATGATTGGGGGCCAATTAAAGCGATTTTCCAAGGCCCGTAAAGATCTATTAGTTGCAGTGAATGAGATGGTGAGCCTTTATACCTCAAGTGCATAAATTTTCTACCATTTTTTAATTGTTTTTTTCGCCTTGTTGATTTCTGCATTTCTAGATATATTAAAAAAAATTAAACTGGAGAAACCGTGCATTAGATACTTGACAAGAGATCTAGCCGTTTCATCTTTCAAATATTTTAAAGAATTGTTAGATAAGGAGCACTAGTTTGAGATCCTTATGAGCATGCTTGAACATTGTTGATATTACTTGTGTGTAACTCATGAGACGGAATGTGAAGTATTTTTGGGCCTTATGCTTTGTTGGAGGTCTAGCATTTTTTCCCTTCATGTTCTCTTTAATAATATGTACATCCTTATGGACATCTTCAGGTCTATCTTGAATGCACAGGTCAGGCACATGTTTGATGAAATTGATTACATCCTAGAGGGGAAAAATGCTGAACGTTTTGCTTCTCTTTACGGTACTGGCCAATGTAAGTCCCTACACCAATACTGTGAGTCATATTATATCACGTAAGACTCTTGGCCATGTATGTGATGTGAGACTGCTTCATTGACAATGCATGTCTGTCAATATTTGAACATTTTCACCTGTATCACCATGTTACAGCCTTACAGGTAATATTATAATCAAAGACTTGCTCTCAAGTGTTGTATTTGAGTTTGAATTTTTGTGAGTTTTGATGGTTTATCTTTAAGGAAAAAGAGGCAAGGTGGATATATAACTTGCAAGTGTATTTTACAGGAGGATCATGTCATAAGTCTTTAGTCTCATAGTCTGTTTCTAGAGCTAGGCTACCTGCTTTTAGCAGGATTTATTGAATGCGCTGGGTCATTTGGTATATATTTCTTCCCGAGTGATATCCACCTCTCTTTGCTCTTGGGTGTTAGTGACGTGTTTTGTTTTTCGTTTATGTACGCTTACTTTGATAGTTCTGAGTTAATTGCTTTTTTTTTTTTAATGATGGACAGATGATGAACAAAAGCCTGATAAAAAAGCTTCAGTTGCAAATAATGCCAAAATCAAGAAAGAAAGCTGTGTTAAAGTGCCAAAGATACATTGGGACTTTACCCGCAAAGGTGTTCTTACAATGGAATGGATAGATGGAATTAAGCTTACAGATGAAGTCGGCCTCAAGAGGGCTTTTTTAAACAGGAGGAAACTAATTGACGAGGTAATTTATAGTGGGCAGAATTTGCTCCTCTTTAAGTTGCTTTTGGAGTTCATGATGTTCTGTTTTATATTGGTCCTACCCTCCACATATGTTCAGTTAGTGAAATATCTTATGTGTTTGCTGAAGTACATTTGATAGTTTCTAAATTTATTATCTTTTTTTATTTGGCTTCACAGGGATTATACTGCTCTTTGAGACAGTTGCTTGAGGTGGGATTTTTTCACGCCGACCCTCATCCAGGAAATCTTGTTGCTATGGCTGATGGCTCTCTTGCATATTTTGACTTTGGAATGATGGGTGATATTCCTCGCCATTTCCGTGTGGGACTTATTCAAGTGGTAAGACACGTTCGAACAGGAAAGTCTCAGCAAAAATATTCCTAATAAGTTTTGTCTTCTGTAAATATTTGTAGCAACAAGAAATCTTAGAACTTCCGTTTTATGTTTCGTGTTCTATGATATGATGCACTGAGCTTATCTTCAACATAGACATCTAGACATGCATTGAATGGTTGAACCATGCTATTATTTTTGGCTTTCTTTAAAAGTTTTTTCTTTTTCTTTTTGGCATTTATAATGTGGTATCTGCTGCGTATCAGTAGTTTTTATTATATTCTTGCATGTGATGCTGCTGAATATTGCTGTGCTATTCATTGCCAGAGATTGTGTATATTTTGATTAATTTCCATTTCTTTCAGCTAGTGCACTTTGTTAATCGTGACTCTCTGGGTTTGGCAAATGACTTTCTTTCTTTGGGATTTATTCCTGAAGGGGTTGATATACAAGCAGTTTCAGATGCTCTGCAAGCATCATTTGGTGATGGGACTAGGCAATCTCAAGATTTTCAGGTTTTTTTCTTGAAATTTATCTTCATATTTTTGGATTGTGCCATGTCTCTCAATGCTTTGTAAAGAATGAGAATAACTGGTGTCATAAGTACATTAAAGCCGTTCCATCTCAGTTGATAGAACTATATGCACTGTCCGAGAAGATGAATGCTTAGTAACGCTCAGGAGCCAACTTCAGTTCTCATCTTATTAAAAGGTTCTATAAATTCTTGGATTAATTGAACAAATCATTGAATTCACTTTCTTGCTTTGGATCTCAGGGATTAATGAACCAATTATATGATGTTATGTATGAATTTAATTTCTCTCTCCCCCCGGACTATGCTTTGGTGATAAGAGCACTTGGTTCGCTAGAGGGCACAGCAAAAGTTCTTGATCCTGATTTTAAAGTCATTGAGAGTGCATACCCTTTTGTCATTGGGAGGCTTTTGGCAGACCCAAATCCTGATATGAGAAAAATTTTGAGGCAACTCCTCATTCGCAATGATGGATCAATCAGGTGGAATCGCCTAGAGCGTTTGGTAAGTTGCCTCTCCTCTTGATTTTCCATCATAAAGGCCACTTCATACTATGCTGCACCATTGAATGCTAAGTTGCTTCAAATGATATCAACTCATATTTATGTTGTTTCAGATAGCGGCAATATCTGAACAAGCATCAGACTCTTCTGAGGAGACTACTAACTCTAAAGAAAATTTCTCACATCGCTTGGGATGGAAATCATTCGATATGCGTGCTGTTGTTGCCGCCACGGAAGATCTTTTACTCTTTATTCTATCTAAAAAGGGCCAGAGGGTGCGTGTTTTCCTACTCCGCGATATAATTAGTGCAGCTGATACATTTTTGCATGAGGAAGTTTTTGGTTGCATTTTAGACAAGGAAAATGAAGCAAGTCTGACACCGGAGACTGAGGTTTGTGTAATTCCTTGTAATTTCATTTTGTAGCCGGATTTCATAATATCCTGCTTGTGTCCAACAATGGTTTATTTTTTTCTTAATTTGCAGGGGCAGGCTATGCTCACAAGGGTGGTTAATGGATTTCAATCTCTTCATCAATCCGTAAAGTTGTCCTGGGAGGTGTGGACAGCAATGTTTATTCGCATGGCACTGAAACCCGAGGTTTATAATTTCAGTTTAGACATTATATCAGCTTTGTCAACGCATTTTAGCCAGAGAGTTCCAGAGACTTGGTGGGTTTGTATGTCAAGATTACTCCACAGGTTGGTGAAAAACAATAGCTCAAATAGCAGCTTATAGCTTTTTATTTTTGTTTCTATGGCTTTCCTTGACGATTTCTTGCAATTCAATTTATATACTTTAGTTTGGTAGCTTCATTCTTGGTGGTTCTGAAATATACTCAACTGTAAAGAGAGACAAAAAAAAAATGCTTGAACTTTTATAGGTAAGCAAAGTGAAAGTTTCGACTTTAGAGGTCTCATTTTCAAAGAAAACTGAAAGACTGAAGAAAACGAGGACCCAATCATTCTCCTCGCAAATTGCTCATATATTGTGTAATCCGATTTGTATGTTTGGATTGATGGAAGGAGAAGGAGATGAAATGAAGTGAAATATAACTTAAAGTATTTAAAATTCATTGTTTGGATTCATGGAAGGGAATGGAAGTGAGTGGAATAAAAGAGGCATTGAGCTATTGAAAGTGAGTCGGCCAGATCGGGAGGGTTGTGGATGAAATATAATTTTTTTTTTTAAAAGATATTATTTATGAAGATAAATTTATTCATTGAAAAAATAATATTCCCTCCGTCCCAAAAAAATAGGTTTATTTATATTTTCACTCATATTTTTGAAAAGAAAAATAGTTAATAATTATTTTGCCTATATGTTTTCTAATATATCCCTAATTTTATTTATTATTTCAAGTATAATTAATTACTTCTAAAATAATACAATTATTTTTAAAATTTATCTAGTTATATTTCATTCCATTATTTTTTATTTATCAAACAATTTTTTGGGACATTATATTAAAAATCTCTCATTTTCAAAGTTATGATATGTTATCATATATTATGTTTCATTCTATTCCATTGAATTATATTCTATTTTAAATTATTCATTTCCATCAATTCAAACATATTCTAAAATGGGTGAGTAAAACATGGTACCATATCTAGGTAGAAGCGAAACAAATTCGGTTCTTAAATTTTGAGAACCATAACCTACCATATTAAATAAGATACCCTATTAATTTATCGGTTCCGAATCGATTTCAAGATACCTTGTTTTCATCATTATAAATTTAAGAGAAAAATTTTATATCTAACACACGCAACCATATTCAATACAAGATTGCTTGATTAATTACCACCACCCACGGTACAATTGTAGGAGGTGGAATGAGATGAACAGTTTCATATCCATATTGTAATTCAAGTTGCTTGCCACATCAGATCAATTAAAAGAACACTAAAGGATACATAAAAAAATCTATAAGAATCTATAGAGTTATTATTTGTAACCATTGTGACGATGAAGCTGACCTTTGCTCCATTTTCGGTAAGTTCTCAAACCGATCATGATACCGATTATTAAAGATGATAGGTTCTGGTTTCGGTTCTACGGGTAAGTTCCGGCTATTAAAACTGTAGAACTAGAATCTATCATAAAAAATAAATTCCATAATTTTAGAATCATAATCTACCCTCATTAAAGCAATTTCGGTTCTGTAACCTCTTAAAGAGGATCGATTCTTTGCGGTTCTAGTTCTACTCGGATCCGTTGTACACCCCTACTAAAACTAAAGTGAGTTGAATCTTAAAATGTCCCCAAGAAAAAAGAAAATTGACACAAATGGGTTGGTATGGTAGCCCTTATTTTTGATCCATTGTTGTCTTCAGATCTCATCAATCTAGTTGACCTACATACATGTTAGATATGGTCTAATTGGATCCTCATCTGTAAGTGTTTATTTAGCATTGATGTTTTGTTTTTTGTTTTTTTTTTTTAAAACATTTGAAACTTCACCTCAAATCACTCGTTCCGGGCTTAAGCGGAGCAGGTAAAACCCCCGGTTGTTATAAGCTCTTATAAGAAACACACTTTCTAGATTTGAATCCAGGATCTCAAGTTGAGATCATGAACCCTACACCATCAAACCACATTGTGGACCATTGATGTTTTGCTCCTATTGGTAAAATACCAACTCCATCAAAATGAAGAGTTTTGTTGTTTTATCTGTTCTAATAGAACTTTAGCAACTCTATCACTAAAACAGAGTGTTTGGCTGTCCTTTTCGTCTTAATAGAATTCTAGTAATTTGTTTGGGCAAAACAATACTTTCTATATTTATTGATATATTTTCTAGGGCTTATAGGAGCGTGAAAAGACATAAAAACTTTATCTTTTTAAAACTATAATAAATTTTTTTTTCTTTAAATAATCTAAATATTTATAATTTCGAATTTCTTGATTCCCATCCATATAAGAGGTTTTGTCTTCCACCTAAGTTGCGTAGGAAAAGTCCAAAACCAATCCCAGAGAATAGTGAAGCTTCATAGGGGAGCCGAATCTGATGTATCATAAGAGATTTGCATTTTCTATGGGTGGTGTAGGGCTCAGGATCTCACATTGAGGTCCTGAGTTTGAATCTATGGAGAACATTCTTATAAGAGTTTGTGACAATCGGGGCTTTACCCACTTCGCTTAATCCCAATAGGTGCTCGATATGGGGGTTTTAATTTAAACAAATATCAATTTATCACAAGTAGAAGCAAGAGTTAATTTATCCTGAGATTCAATTCAAATCAACTCTCAAGTTCCATTCAAACATGAAATAAAATTAATTAATAAAATAGAAGAATTTGAATCTCTAGTTGGGAGGTGCCACATGGCAATCTCAAATTAATAATTACAAAATTTAATTTTTGACCAAGTATTTCATAAATTTCATGGCCCAAAAAATAAACACCAATTATTAAAGTCAACACATCATTTTAGATCAATCGATCAAAAATTTATACAACAAACAACGCTACCCATTTATTAAATTCAACTGAAAGAGAAAACTTACCATGTAAATCGCCACAAAACGTATGATGCTACACTACTATCTGCATGTGCGACACGTGTCCCACTCAACCACATGATAAAGACGATTTGATAATTTGGCATTGACTTGGTCCTACCTTTAGCTTGCTGGTTGGCTTTCTATGGCGACGCGTATTACCCCAGTCCCCCAATTTTAGCATGAATCAACTAACCCTCCATTTGTTTCCTTTCCCAATCCAAAATAAACGCGAAATTACGAAAATAGTCTAAATTTAAGATCAATTTACAAAACGATCATTTCGATTTTGCCTTTTTTTTTCCAATTCAATTTTGATGATTTTGTGCTTGCGTCTTTCCCTCACAACAAACCAAAACCAAAACCGAAAAAATGAATCAGCGTCAGCGTCATCAGTCTCTCTAAAATTTACTCTCTCGTATTTTGTCTTCTTTGTAACGCCTTTTAAACGCACCGTTTCTTTTTTTCTCTCTGTTATGGCATTTCCTTTTACTTCTCTTTTTCAGGTAACAAGAAAAACTAACAACTCCTCTCTTTCAACTCATAATTCACTTTATTTATTTATTTATTTATTTTTCAATTTTTTTATAAAATAATTTTTAATGAAATGTAAATGAAATTTAATCAAAGGATCTATCATCTATCTATTCATCTAAGCAGTTGCTTTTATTTTTGTTTCCTAAAATATGACTTTCGTTTTTGTTTATGTTGCAGGTTGAGCTTGATAATTCATGAATTTTGAAATGATCTAACGAATGTACAATCACCTATTATAAGTAACCAAAACAGTTATCGTTATCTTCGCTTTTATTCTTGTTGTTAATTTAATTTCAATTTTTGAGTGGTCAAAGAGAAACCATGGGATATTTGAACGCAGTGTTGTCATCTTCAAGCCAGGTTCATGCCGATGACTCGCCGGCTAGCGGCGGTGGCCTGAGGTTTAATTCTTTTTCATTTTATTGATCTTTGTGTTAGATTTAGATCCGGAAACTTCTTTGGTTTTACTGTAATTATATGAAGTGTTTCGATGGCTTGTTTGTATTTGTTATGTTTCGGCCGTACATGTTGAGTTAATGGAGATAAGCTCTCTTGTTCATGCATTTTTTGTGAATTATTATGGGCATACATTTGATTACAGATAATCTAAATTTTATGCATTTATTGTAAATTATTAGAGATATATGTGTTATGAATGTTGATATATGGATTCCTTGAAAGCGTTTGCTTGATTATACTTTCTAGTTCTTGCTTGTAAGTAAACTATTCTCGTGTATTGTGTTATCTGGAGTAAAAGTCTTTTTGGTGTTTTGAGTTCATTTTGGTCAAAGCTTGGAATAAGTCTTAGTTTATAGGTTTTATGGGTTGTGTTATTGGTTATGAAGCAAAAGTTATAAATAAGAATATGAAGGGAAAATTATTCTGGCTAGGTGTTAGGATATTATTTGCCGACTACTTTTGAGAATTTTGTTGATCGCGATTAATGGAACTTGAAGCTTTGTGAAATTGGAGTGGTATGACAAATATTCTCATGAGATTCTGTTTCTTTTAGCGAGTTTGCTATTGCTTGTTGTGTGTAAGTGTATTACACCTTTGTGATTCTTTTTTTTATAGACATATTGTCGATATGCTGTCATGTTTGGTCGTATTCGGTGTATGACGCTCTCACTTTCTCTTTAGTCAAACTATGGAATAGGTCTCGAGTTTATAGGTTCTGTGGGTTGTATTGTTCGTTAAGGTCCTTAAGGAGCAGAAGCTGGATAAAGAGTACAATAGGTTGAAAGAATAAAGGGAAAATGATTCTGGCCAGGTGGTGGCATAATATTTGTTGATTTTTTTTTCCTTTCGGGAATTTTGTCGATTGCAATTAATGCAAATTTAAGCTCTTAATTTGGAAAGGTTTGGCATATATTCTCGTGAGATTCTGTTTCTTTTGGCGAGTTTTATGTCGCTTTTCATGTATTACATCTTTGTGATTCTTTTATTTTTAGTAATCTTGTCGATGTGCTGTCGTGCTTTGTCGTATTTGGCGTGTTCCATTCTCACTTTTGAGGGAAATGCACTACTTTTTGGTTCACTCTTTTGGGGATCTTGATAAATGATACTTTCTGGTCTATTTTGTCGCAAAGTGATACTATGTCATGCTCCAGACATTACCATGTGTAGAATGATATCAGTTTTTGCCTGTTTGTGGATCTCACTTCATATGTCTGACTAGTGGTTGTTAAACCTTTTTGATTTTCCAGAGGACATGTTCTTGCATGTTCTGGATTAACGGATCACATGTTTTTGATCATCTGATTTAAACATTTGGCTTTAACTGGAAGTGCCATTAAATTATATGGTGGAAATAGGAAAAAGCATTGAAATTCTTGAAGTGAATTCTTTGAAATTATTACTTGGCAATGAATATTTTTCCATAAAATTTACTTGAACTTTTCTGCTATAAACAGAAATATTTAAATGATCATTTTTGTCTGTGCTGCAAAGTTAGTCTCTCAAACTCCACGTCATTTAGTGACTGACTCTTGCAGACGGTTGCGTTTACGTCATGAAAAACAGGATAAAAATTTGTTTGACTTGGAATTCCAGTTTGCTATTTCATCGAGGATTTTGTCAAGTTTTGGTGCTTTGTTGTTGATATGCATTAATTGAGATGTTGCCCATGAAACCTTGAGATGCGTGGGGAACTTAACATTTTTATACGTTTCTTTTGAATACCATACTGAAGAAGTAGAGTATACAGTATATCTGACACCAAGTCTGATATATTTTATGGCAACAGTCAGAACGGAAAGTTCAGCTATGGATATGCAAGCTCTCCTGGCAAGAGGTCTTCAATGGAAGACTTTTATGAGACCAGGATTGATGGTGTGGATGGAGAGATAGTAGGTCTCTTTGGAGTTTTTGACGGTACTCCCTCTCTCCCCATTTTAACCTCTATCATGTGTCAATGTTGTGAATACGAAAAAGAAATGAGATCTATGAAGGAAATTTAAATTGAAGTACTAATTAAATATATAGATTAGATATTGCATTTCACAAGAAGGTACATTCTCTCTAGTTTTGCTTGAGATAAAATCAATGTGCATGTTTGAGATTGGTGTGGCTATTCAAATATGTGTATATTCCATTTTGAGCCTCAACTTTCTTGGTTTCATATTTCTTCTGTATTGTGGGATATGGTTTATTATCTTCTTCCACCTAGATGTTGACCCTCTACTGAAGATGTGTAGAGAAAGTAAAATTGTTTATAGATTGTTCTGCCTTATGTGATTATCTGTAATATTTCTATTGGAGGGATGTGGCTGAAAGGATTTTATGCAGATTTTTGTAATTGGCATCTGCTCCAATGTGGTTGCATTACTTGAAACCATTTACCGAGGGCAGTTATTGGTTTCGGTGAGGGTTTTAAAATAATGGATTTTATGGTGAGATAGTTCCTACCGCAGGTTTAGTTTTTCTTGTTAGGTGCCAGTAACTAATAGTGCCTTCCTATAAAGCATGTGAAAGCCATATAATGTGAGCTAACTGTATATGTCCTGGCATTATTTCACCGTTTTACAACAAGTACTCGGTTGTGCAATGTTTAAGATTAACAATGCTTCAAATTGTTTTTTCAGGTCATGGGGGTGCACGAGCTGCTGAGTATGTGAAACACAACCTCTTCAGCAATCTGATCAGGCATCCAAATTTCATAGCTGATACCAAATCGGCTATAGGTTGTTTACTTCTTAACTTGTAATGTTCTATAAGCCTTCTTTTTCATCATACTAATTTCTTGTTTTCTATTATTGCTTCATACCTCCAGCTGATGCATACAACCACACAGACTCGGAATTTCTGAAATCAGAAAATAATCAAAACAGGGATGCAGGATCAACTGCTTCCACTGCCATCCTTGTCGGCGATCGCTTACTTGTTGCAAATGTGGGCGACTCTAGAGCTGTTATATGCAGGGGTGGTAATGGTAAGACAGAATCTATGATTAATGTTCATTTTTAATGGTTTTTTAGAGAATTTTTATATTTCAGTTTGTTGCGTTCTTCGAGCTTCTCCATTGGTCATACATGAACTTGGTCTTCAGGATTGATTTTAAGTGGTGTTTTAATGGGTTATCTTATCTCTCTTGCAGTTCTATGTTTGGAAATATGTCGTTAATCATATTTGTATATATTTACGTATGCATATACATGAAAACATATATGCATCACATATAATATACCAGTGTATCCATGCATATATAGATTTATTATCATGATGTTGAAGTTATTACCATTGTGCTGTTTCATAGTCTTTTATGGAAGGGTTTTTTTTTGTTTTTGGTCATGTTGACTTGTTTCATGATTACCTGAACACCAAATACCTTCTTGTGATTTCCTGCAGCTATCGCTGTATCTCGAGATCACAAACCAGACCAAACTGATGAACGTCAAAGAATTGAGGATGCTGGAGGGTTTGTGATGTGGGCTGGTAAGGATCTTGCACAATCAGCCACATTGTTCTCTTCCAACCACCCACCATTTAAAAAGGTAGATATTATTTATATATGACTCTGTATACACAGGAACTTGGAGAGTGGGAGGTGTTCTTGCCGTTTCTCGTGCATTTGGTGACAGGCTCTTGAAGCAGTACGTCGTTGCTGATCCGGAAATTCAGGTCTGATTCCTGACATTGCAATATACTCCTTATTTGTTATAGTAGGTAGTTTTACTTTGTTGTAAATCATACCTTTTTAAATCAATAATTCTAGGGAGACATTTTCTAGTAACATTCCTGCTTCAAGCAGTTGTACATTCTAGTTTCTCTCCAAAATGTACAATTGCTTGAAGCAGAAATGTCACTAAAAAATGTCCCCCTAGAAATGTCATTTTTAAATTGATACATGAACAGTAGAGAAGGTTCTGGGTATGTTAATAATGAATATTCAGATAGAAATTTTCTGAAAAGTATCGAAAAAGCTGACAATCGTTGGCCTCCTATCTCTCTTTTGTGCCTATTTTAGCCAATGACATCTCTATGAAAATTGCAGGAGGAAGTTATTGATAGCTCCCTCGAATTTCTTATCCTAGCAAGTGATGGACTTTGGGATGTTGTCACAAATGAGGTTTGAAACATTTCTCTCTTTTATGTTTCTTAATTAAGTTTTCTGATGGTTTCCGAGCTAAAACAAATTGATCTATTCTTCTTTGAATTTATTTTCCAGATTCTCCATTGTATACACATATTGCCGTAGGACAGTACAGTATCAGTCTATCTTTCCAGTTATCACACGCTCTACTAACTTTTTCTACATTTCATCATTCTTTCAGGATGCTGTTGATATGATCAAACCAATCCAGGATCCAGAGGAGGCAGCGAAGAGGCTGATGCAGGAGGCATACCAGAGAGGCAGTGCAGATAACATCACTTGTGTCGTCGTTCGCTTCTTGGCCAATCAAGGTGGTTCATCTCATACCAGCTCTGCATGAACATCCATTCCTAGTTACCACTCTGCTTTTGTTGTCTACATGAGTTCCGTAAACTTTTTGTGGTCTACAGCTAGCACTCATAGAGAAACTGTAGTTCCGTTGTACTTTATAAACGATAGAACATGACCAAAAACTTACCCAGCTGCTAATGTGTATTGCATATTACCAGTCTCCAGAATAGATGTAATCCGAAGTTTAGCATCTGTTCTTGGTCCTTAAATGTTGCTAGAAATGTGTATGTTTGCATGTGTAAAGAGTCGTAAAAGACTTCAAAATTTTCAATTTCCTATGTTGTAAATGGAGTTGGAACTCATTTGTTCCTGTTTTTAATGTGTTTCAATTTTTAGTCTTTGAAATTGGCCTGTGTCTGAAATGTGAAGCAAGCAAACCCACCCAGATCCTAGTAGCTTCAGTTTTAGTCTTGTTGGCCTTAATCCATAGACCGGCCGGCGGTTCGGTTCCAAACCTTTTTTTTTTAAATTTTGAAAATTAATTAAAATAAATGAGATTAATTTTATAAATAAATAAAATTATTACATTGAAGAGCTTGGCCTACGTATCCTCCAAGGGTTAGAGGAATCAAAACTCATATAGTTCCATTACAATTTTAAGACATATCCCCTTTGTAAATTATAATTTTACAATTATCAATCATCATTATCAGTTGATCATTCGGCTCCGGTTCCGCTTGCACTTGTTGTACTTGCAGATGCATTATCGAACAAATCTTCAAAATCATCGGAGGCATCTTCTTGTTGTCTCAGATCAGCTCGAGTCTAATCATCCACACAAGTTGTTGCTTCTAGAGTGCTTGGATGTAATGAAGATCGCCTAACTTCCAATATATTACCTCCCAAGCTAAAGGCTTGCTCAACCGCAACGGTGGAAATAGGTTCTGCCAATATCTCTTTAACAATAATTGATAAAACATTATATATATATTTTGATGTTGGTTCCACCATTCAAGGATTTTAAAATTTTTACTAACTAAACTTTCAGTAGAAAACTCGAAATTTATAAATAAATAATTATTTAATTCTGGGTTATTAGTTGTCGTATCCCTAGCTTTATTATTTCGTTGTAATAACCAACGATCTCATGCGCTAAGTCTTGTTTGAATTACCGGTTCGCTACTACTAGATTCACCTAATGTTCCTAAGTTATATCTTACAATATAATCATTAGATAAATCAATTAAAACATTTCTTAATTTCATCATTATTCTTGTAATATCAATTTCAGCTAATATTCCTAAATAACCATAGGAAGCTTGTAAAGTACCATTTAAACCTTCTAATTTAAATCTAGGATGATAAAAAACAACAACAATAAGATAAAGTAAATGAATTTCTCTAAAATAATACAACATTTTACCTTCATGGCAGTAATGGCTTCGAACAAAACATAATCATTAGGATCGCTACTTTCAGCATGTTCATCCAAAGTACCAACAATATTCAAACTTTCAAGAACAAATAAATGTGATGTAGGATAATAAACACCGCTAAAAATTAAAGTAGCGTCATTAAAAACTTTTAAAATATCTAAAACAAATTCACAAATATCCCATTGACTAGGATAAAGTGTGTTATTTTGAACATGTTGAGAAAAAAAAACTATATAATGCATCTTTGTATTGAAATGCTTGACATAAAAGAAAATAAGGTGAACTCCAACGTGTTGGAACATCTCTTGAAATTTAATCGGTTTAATACCATTTATTTTACAAAACTTCGTCCATTCTCTCCTAACTTGAGAATATGACCAAATACAGTTAAGTGTCGTTTTAATTGGATCAAGGAAAGGTGATAATAATTTTAGACCGTCTTGAACACATAAGTTAAGGACATGACATGTATAACGAATATGAAAAATTGACCCCCTAAATTGGGTTGACATAAGGATTTTAAATCATTGATAGATGCAGTATTTGCAGATGCATTATCAAATCCAATTGTTAAAATTTTGTGCAGTAAACCATATTCATCAAAAATTATCTTCATCATTCTATAAATATTATGTGCAGTATGTTGGTCATCAAAAACTCCAAATGCAATAAGTCGTTTTTGCATGGTAAATGATGCATCAATTCAATGACAAGTCACACCCATGTATGAGTGTGTTTGCCAATGGTCACTCCAAATATCAGAACATATAGAAATACGACCTTTCATCTCTTTAATATTTCATTTAAAATAATTTTACCATCTTTATATAATTTAAAAATATGACATTTTGTTGTGTTTCGAGTCATTTTACATGCAGAAGGGTTTAAAGCATTATGCACGTAATTAATAAAATGAAGTTTTTCGAGCTTAAAGAAAGATGTGTCATACAAGTTAATTTCGCAAATTCTTCTCTATTTTTTGCATCAGAATATTTAAATAAATCTACAGCACTCGTACCTCTACTAGATGATGCGTACCTGGTTATTTGAGTTTGCGTCGTATCAATACCAAGTTCAACCGGATGATGTTTTTCCATGTACTTGATCATATTGCCGTATCCACCAGAAAATTTATAGGTAACCCCACAATAGGTGGAAATTGCTAGTTGTGTATCATCTTCTAGGCGTTCCAAATGAAATGAATTTTGAAAATATCCGAGGACCGAGCCTTAACTTCTCTTCTCTATGATTGTACACCGACACTAGAGCCGCTCTCTTGGGTTGGCATATTTGACATTATATTCTCAGATGAGCTTGCCATTTTTCGTTTGAGAAATTAGGAAGAAAAATAAGAAAATTGAATAATTGCGATTTGCGAATGATAACAAATTAACAACTAATTGAATTGAGATTGAGAATAAGATTATAAGAGAATTGTATTGAATTGAGATTGAGAATAAGAGAATTATAGACAATGAGAGAGTTGAGAATTTGGTGTGTGTGAAATAATGAAAAATGAATCATATTTATAGAGTTTTAGAATTTTTTTTGATACCAAAATGCCCATAAATATAACCGTTTATAACCGTTATTAGGCATATATTAGTAATTATATTTTAATTTATAATTTTTTTTTTAATTTTTTTTTTCATATTTGGGCAGGGAGCCGTTGGGGGAGGGTTCCTGTTGGAACCGTATGGTTCCAACCGGAACCGTTTCTGTTCCGGTTGGAACTGTTGAACCGATGGAATTGTACGGTTCCGACCGGTTCGAGTTGGGGTCGAACCCCACCGAACCGGTCGGCCACAGTTCTGATTCCGGTTCCAACCGGTTACGTTCCGGTTCCGAACCGGAACCGTGGCCGGGTCTATTAATCCAAGCGTCAGGCTGTTTATTGGGAAAACTGAAAGCCACTTCTGCCTCGATGCACTATTGTGATGTTTGATCACCGAGAAAATTTTATACTTTAGGCCTATACATTATTCTCTATGTTACGGCCCTTGAGAATGTGGTTTGGTAGCAATGGGCTAATATTTGTTTGTCAGATCCTGAGTTTGAGCTAATAGAATATATTTCTTTAAGGGTCTGAGATAGTAGAATTTTACTTGTTCCGTCTAAATAGAACGATGAAATTTCCAACATTTCTTTTAAAAAATCCACTGTTACCGTACCTCAAAAACTAAAAATATATACATGCTTTGCAAGAATTTACGATAAAAGTATACACCGAAAGCCGAACACTAAAGGTTGGTTCGAAAATTTTATTTGACTAATATTTTTGAACAGATTTTAAATATTTTCAACTCCATTTGGTTAAGTACTGTTACTTTTCCTGTATTGTTAGCCAAGTGGCATTTAGAATGATTCTGAGAATAATTTTGAGATCAAATCCTAGAAAAATGAACACTTTCAGCTGTATTTCTTTGAAGTAGTTGAATATTCAAACGGGGCACAACATGATGAATCAATAAAGCAAGCTAAATAAAAAATGCTTTCAAGGATTATAATAACCTCTAAAGATCGGATGGCCTATAAGCATTCAGATTTTGATACACTTGCTGGAATTCAAAATTTTAAAAAAATAAAAAAAGAAGTCAAAAAGATTAGACCTTTTACAGCACAAAAACATCATCACTAGATTATCACATGTTCCATTACAAAGCAACAAAGCATAATATTACTATATAAAAACTTCTTTCCAAATCGACGGTCCAGATCCCATCTCTCAAACATCCCCCATCTCATTCTCCTCTCCTCTCCTCCGTTCTATACATAACCAAAAGCTACAATTTATTAAACGGGGGAAAAAAAACATCCAGCATTAAAAAGATGGAACGACGTCGTATCCGTATATACTACTACGATCAGCAACTTCGACTTCAATATCCGTACGCTTGGCGAACCTTCCTTTAATCCTCGGCCTCATCTCTGCGTACGCTTTCCTCGAAGCGTATCGTATCGTCTTCTCGAACTTTCGATTCTTCTCTTCTCTCTCTCTATACCTCAACACCCTCGCTTCCCTATCCGCTGATGAAATCTGCACCGTCTGATTCCCTGCCTCCGCCCCCACTCCCTTACCGTACGGATTGTTATGTCAGTCATCGCACTGCCTCCATCTGGCACCACTCCCACATCCAACGACGATGACGAAACCTGCATCCCCCGCCACTCCATCAAATCAACCATCATCATCTTAAATAAAATTTCAAAAATAAATAAATTTAAAAATATAGAGATAACTTACACTTTGACTGAGACTCAGAGTGTGAGAGCTGTTGTATCCATAACCGTGTAATTTGGAGCCTGAAAAATCGAGGTCAAAGCATGCATCGTTGACCAAATTATGTCCGTTAAAGTTGATGTTTTTGCTTTGAACGGGAACGACTCCGTCAGTGCCCGAACTGTTCTGCTCCTGGGCATCAAGTTTCGGATCCACAGGCCCGTAATCTAAATCCAAATACGGATCCATGTCAGAGAACACGTACGGATCCTGAGCCTGACCCGTGTTCAAGTCCGCAACCTTCGGGTTCGTCAACAGCCACGAAGCTGCCTCGGCTTCCTCCCTGGTGACGTCACCGCCTTCTCCGTCCACGTTGTCGAAGTAGCGGTCTTCGTCGAAGAAGTTGACGACTCCGAGTCCGCCGTTGATGTGTTTGACGGCGGAGGAGCTGACGGTGTCGTAGAATGGGGTAACGGGGACGCGCTCGTGGCGGCGGGCCAGAGGGTTTGCTGAGTGGATGTCCCTGTCGCACGTGACGCAGAGCGCTGCCGCGTCGGCCTTGCACGTGACGTGTGCTGGAGCTTGCTCGCACACCTCGCAAACCCAGACCCGCGCGTGGCGGGAAGCGAGCTTGTTCGCCTCGTGGATTTTGGTGTCGCAGTTGACACACAAGAAGGCCGAGTCGGCTCTGCAGAACAGAGTCGCCGTCGCAGATTTGCACGAGTCACATAGCTTCGATGCCATTTTCTCTCAACTCACTGAGTCAGTTCGATTCTTGACTCTCTCTCTCCCTCTTTTGCTCTTTACTTTTCTTACACACTGCTAACTGTTGATGTATAGAATACATGGCTAGCTGTTGATGTGTCTCTTAGCTAATTACTGGTGGGGCCAGGGATATCTGGTAGTAGCCAATGGGATAGATCCACGTGGACAAGGCTTAGCCAGGTAAATGGATATATTACGTTTTTATGAAAAATGAGAAGGATAAACGAGGGGACTTGCTGTCGTATCGATATAAAGATTGTGGGGACACAGTTGAGGTGACGTGGATTTTAATAGAGTGATAAAAATGGGACAGCAAAGATTGATAAGGGCAGCTTGTGGGACCCATGGCCATAGGTATTCCAGCGGAGATTCTTTGGTGCAACAGTGGTATGGATGACGTGGTACCACGAGTCAATTAAAAAATGACATATAGAGTTTCTTCACATATTTTTTAGTTGTTTTTTAATTTTTAGCACGCGTGATAGTTGATGATTGACTTGTTGCATGGGTGACGTGATACCACCGTTGCATATAAGAATTTCTCGTATTCCAGATGGATCTGTTGTTGGAGAAAATCTTTGGTGCAACAGTGGTACCGCGTCATCCATGTAACAAGCCAATCATCATTTGCCACGCGTGCTAAAAAGTCTAAAAACAACTAAAAATATGAAGAAAATTAAACATGTTATTTTTTAATTGGTTGGTGGTACCACGTCATCCATACCACTGTTACACCAAAGATTTACTCATGTTGTTGAGGTTATTAGTGTATTTTCTAATTAAAATGAGCTAAATTAGCTTCTTTCTTTTTTCCTGAAATCGTTGGAAATTCCACCGTCTAATCATCATTTTTAGAATTAAATAGAATAAGTAAAATCTTCGATTATATCAGATTTTTACAAAAATCCAGTACCTCAAAATAAAATCATGAACCATATACTATCAAATAACGTCTTTTATGAACTAAATTAACTCGTTTTTTCTCTCTTATTCTTTCTCTTGCGCTCGATTTGGTGCAAGAGAAGAGAGAGAAGCACTTTGAGGGAGAAGAATGACAAATTGGAAATGGACTAATTTGGATTTTGATAAAAATAAAAAAAATAAAATAAAATAAAATAAAAAAAAACATTAATATTGTTTAGTTTGATTTAACCAAATTTATTTTGGTTAGTTTTTGATAATTTCCCAAATGTTTTACGATTGGGAGGTTCATAGTTAATGATCGAGAATATAAAAATGATATAAGTATATAATTATGCACATAAGATTTTTCGGAATTAAATCTTAATTCCCCATTATTTGTTACGATTTTTGTCCTGTCATCGAAAATTGATAGTTTAAATCATTAAACATGAATGATAGTTCTTCGCTAAGCTCCCACCATGTCTCCGGCACTAAAAATAAAAAAAAAATAAAAATTTATTTTATAATGAACTGATTTTTATTATATAGTGAATGTTTTAGTATTTATGTGGATAGATTAAGCCTTCTCAGCGAGTAATTGCCAACAACCAACAATTTTAACAGGCTTTTTTTTTTTGAATTTGTCAAATAGCTGATAGAGTTCTAAATAATTTTTAAAAATACATACAATAAAAAATCATCTTAAATTTTTATATATATATATATACTAGTTTTTGCCCGTGCCTACGGCACGGTGTTACAGTATTTGGCCCGTACCTACGGCACGGTGTTACAGAATTAAATTATTTTATTTTTTAATTAAATGATGCCCGTGCCTACGGCACGGCACGGTGTTACAGAATTAAATGATTTTATTTTTTAATTAATGATGCCCGTGCCTACGGCACGGTGTTACAGTATTTGGCCCGTGCCTACGGCACGTTGTTACAAAATTAAATGATTTTATTTTAACTTTCTATTTTTTTATTTGAAATTTTGAAAATTTTGACAATTTCCATCAATCAATTCACTCTCTTTCCTCCAATTACCAATGAAATGATCTGAGCCGTTAATTAAGCCACATAAAGAGAGCCGTTGGATACACTCTCTTTCCTCCAACACCATTGTGCTTTATAATATAGATATATATATTTGGGGTCTTTCAAACGTCTCTACAAATGTTCGTACACTCAGTTACCCGGTGAAATTTATTTGATGTATCGGAATTAATTATGATTATTTATTCGAAAATCAAATAAGAAAATTCTTTTTGGGAAAATATAATAGTGTTTTTTTCACATAACACGGTAATGGGCAGGGGTGATCACGGTTTAAGGTCAAACCGCAATCCGACCCGAATCACACCAACCCGAACTGCACCGTTCGGTTTGAAAAAAAAAATTAAAAATAATTTCGGGTCAATCGGATCTTAACTGCAAATTTCGGGTCGGTGTGCGGTTTTGATCCAACCTCGACCCGAACCACCTAAAACCGCAAATTTTGACTCAAACCGCGATCCGAACTGCCTAAACCGCCGACCCGCATTTAAATAAGATATTATTTTATATTTTTCTTCTTTTTTAACCATGAAATTTAAGATATTTAATGATCATATGACAATATGTAATGTATAAATGAAAATTATGTATTTTTTCTCTTCAATTATTATGTGAAAACACAAAATTTCCTTAAAAAATTTTATAATCCAAACCGCCGACCCGAACCGCCCAAACCGCTAAACCGCTAACCCGAACTGCCGTAGTTTTCCATATCAAATTTGCGATTTCGGTTTCTAATTTCTCAAACCGTCAACCCACATAATTTGAAGTGAAAAACGAAAAAATTGACCCAAACCGCACCACGAACACCCCTAATAATAGGAGACAAACATGTGTCACAAGCTCTGACTTTTTCATAGCTTAGCTTCTTCTTTTATTAAAGTCTTTCTTTATTTAGTCAGTTGACAAAAAGTGATCAGTACTGTTGAAGTTGCAGCCTGCTCTCTCTTTTGCTATCTACTTTTTGGAGGTAGTAATCAGTGTTTTCAAAATTATATCGGTGATCAAATGGCTATTTTAAAAATTTTAATGGATCATTTATTTGACTGATTAAAATCATTCTAAAAAATTAATAAAATTAAATCAGATAAATTCATAATTGATTTCTGATTCAATCGATTGAATCATCAGTCTGATTCAATTTTCAAAACATAATAATAACCGTATAAATCAGACCAAATTCTAGCCGACCCCTATTTTTAGATTGAGACTGGCTATTGGAGGTGGCTACTGTTCGGTTCCGAACCGGAACTGAACCGTACGATTTTCGGTTCCACAAATGTGGAACCGGAAACCGTAACTGGAACCGGAACCGAACCGTACGGTTCCGGTTCCTTCGGTTTTTTTATTTTGAAAATAAAAAAATTGAGATTTAAACATTAACTGAGGATTAGGATTCGTCTTGGAACCCTACGGTTCCAACTGGAACCGCTGGAACCGTTCGGTTCCAACCGGTTCGGTCAGGGTACGGAATCGGAACCGGTTGAAACCGAAATCGTCCGGTTCCAACCGGTTCGGTTTCAATTCCGAACCGAAACCTTGACCGGGTCTACTTGCTGTAAAAAGGCACACTGCCCCTTCACTTATTGTGAGGTTACCGGACTTTTTTTTTTTTTTTTGGGATCCACTCATATATAGTGATAGCACTTCGATATTATATTGTGTGTTTTTATATTTTTTTCTATTGTTTTATACAAGAATAACAACTTTTTCCTTCGAACATATAAAAAAATCTGTTCACTTAATTCACGTCAAATGGATAAATCTGGATTTGAAGGCTGTGAGCCTGTGACAAAGGTTCTTCTTGGTACGACTTTATGATCTACTAGATTTATCAATTTTCTAATAATAGATTATATATAACTGAAGTAAAAATTATCATATTCAATTTGTGTATTATATTATTCTACTTCCCATTAGAAATCTGTATTCATTAATACTGTGTCCATAAGGAAAATCTAGACTAGTCCCGTAATTTCTCTTCGACCGGAGTAATTTTAATTGTGAATTCGTTTTCCTACTAATTGTGATGACGAATCCGACCAGGAATGGCCAGTTTCGGTTCCATTCTCTCTTGAAGAAGACTGGCCACGGATCGAATTTGTAAACCAGTTACCAACCAGCTAGCCTCTTTCCCTACACACACGGAAAGTTTCCGAGTCTCTTCTATTCATTCGTTTCCAATCAAATCTCCCAAGCTACGCCGTACCAGAGCTGATGTTGCCAGTATAATCCGGTGTTTACAGAACATTTTAGTTTGAATCAAAACAATCTAAAACATACCCTAACAAATTTGAAGGCAAATTGAGGAAGATAGAGGGAACTACTAATAAGGGGCGTGCCTGTTTCATCAAGACTAACAAAAGTTTTGTTTGCATCAAACTTCCCTACTAAAGCTACAACATCGAACAAAAATGGAGAATAAGGTAGAAAATAAGGTGTGTGCTTTCCTTTTATCGACTAACATATCTCTAATCATCTATACCGTTGTCATCATTGGCTTTTTTTCTACCCCAAGTTTCTGATAAATACAAATGATATAAACTCCAGCAATTAAGGTGATATTAGAATCGAAAGATAAGGAAACTAGAGCTCAAACATACCCAGCAACGATAATACCACTTGTCAGGAATCAGTCATGGACTGGAGATTTGAGACCATTACAGTATGCTTGCTCTGGAAATTTTCATAGATGAAGTTAACTGCCTCCAGACTTCAGAGTATTACTCAACCTGCACTTTAAATTATTATTAACAATATGCTGAAATAATCACAGCAGATTTAACTGATAGGCAATCATTGAGAGATGCAATGCTGAATTTACGACTGTCGATAAGTGCAAGTATGGCCAAGCTCAGTTGGAACTTAAATAATGAGCACACACCTCATTATCGAACAGAAAGGAGAAATGGTGCAAAAGTAACAACAATAATAGAACAATATCCCTGTAGGTCCTATAAAATCAAGTGGCACAGAAGGAAGTAATAAAGCCAACTTGAATGAATTTAGTAGTAAATGTTTTCAGAAGAGAAAGCTCTATCGAGATTTACTATAGTGTATAAAATGAATTCAATATTAATGCAAATGCCTCAGTTCAGACTTCAGACAGAGATAGGGAAAAATGCTTACCAGTCCATGCCTTCAAAGAGGCCTTCACCCTTTAAAGCGCAAGTTTTAAAAATGGCCCACTGGCGATTTTTTATTTTGTGCAACTCCAAGGCTTCAGTCACAGCAGCATCATCAAGTGCACCAGGGAGATCCTAGTCAAATTAGAAATACTATAACAATAAGAATTACAAACAAAAGTTGCGAGATTCCAGCTGACAACTCTATTTTTTAGCCATGACCAAAATCAATTCAGCATATTCCCCTTCTAAGCGAGAAATGTAGATAATGGAAAGTCTTATCTAGATTCTAGGGAAGCTAGACTGACCATGTTACTGATGCAAGTAATTATCAAGATTTTCCAAATCATTAATTGTTGAGAATAGAGAAGAAATTATTGTGACCTGCTTGTTAGCGAAAATGAGGGCAACTGCACCTTTCAGTTCTTCCTCCTGTCCAATGGTCAAATGACATATATCAGCATTGTGAGCACTCATAAATCTTAGCAACAATTGTGAGGTTTCACTCACATACAAGCACGAGAGTTATTCACTCATTTACACCAAATATGAGACGATAAATTATCGGTCAGTGGTCACAACTCGAGAGGAAATCAATTAAGAAAGAATATTTCTCTCATTTTAAACTTCAAAACCTTACTAATAAAGAAATCATAATTAAAAGTAATGTTAACAAAATCTAGTGGTCCAAGTCCAAGTATGGCAGGCAAAAGCTATGTTCAAGTTCATATGGGGACCCACTCTTAGCTTTATACTGTACATTAAAATTTAAACTACCTACATACATCAACACCAATAGCTAATTAGCCTTTAAATCTATGAATCAATAGGCAGTAATAAGAATTAATTACGATTACATCGCTCTATATTTTCCACGGGTGTATAACAATATACTTTATATGTCAAGTATTTGCCATGAGAATACCTCTAAAATTGCATGAAATTCCTCTTTGGCTGTCTGAATTCTATCAGTGTCACTTGAATCAACGACATAAATCACTGCTTGGGTATTTGGGAAATAACATCTCCAGTATGGCCTGTAAGAAAAGGAAGATAAATAAATCCACACCAGGAAAAAAATTACGAGGTCAGCTGTTTGGAGTGGTAAATCATTAGTTGCATGCCAAATCACTCACTCAGAAAGCAACAAATATAAATGTATACGATCTGTGGAGAGATGAATGCAGCTTTCAGCTTCTATGTGGCATCTATTGCATGCAAATTGAGACATAGCCAAGAAGCATGATTTCCTATTCTTAAACATCTCATCTTAAACCAATACTGCCAGATTTTCTTAAAGATTCAGAATGCAAATATAGAAACTATACTATCTGACAGAAGAAGAGGACAAAGATATACCTTATACTCGTCTGCCCACCTGTTGCAATATAACCACGAGTCAATTCAACTATTTAAAAGTTTAATGACGTAAATGTAACAAATAAACCCCTTCCAGGAATCTTCAACCCAACACAAGAATAGTTGAGAGGGTAAACCGTGATAGAAACTTATTGGCAGGCCAATTAACTTATAAAACCCATATCTTAGTTCAACCCGTTAAGGCTTTGCCTTAGTAGCAAAAGCAAGATGGATTGAAGATGAGTTAGCTGCTGATTACCAAACATGGACATTAAAGGTATGTTAGTAAATTCTCGTGCCCCTCTGCTTGATTTTGAAAACACAACAGCGATGGTTTTTGGATGAATGCCCACTTTTACATCGCAACTAGTTTAGCACAGCCGCCACCAATTTATACGTCGCGGTAGCTCAATCCCAAATGTAACCATGCTCGCTCAACTCCTCAATCACATACATAAATGGTCATATACAAGTGTCTCCTCAATCACATACATAAATGGTCATATACAAGTGTCTATAGAAGGAAAATAATTGACTTACCTAAATCCCAAACTTGGAACTTGATGTTGTTATACTGTACAGTTTCAACGTTAAACCCAATTGCTACATCCAATCAAAATCAAAAATATGCAATCAAGTGACCCATAAATACAAAATTAAAGCTTTCAAATTATTAATTCAAAATAAAACCTACTGGGTATTGTGGAAACTACTTCTCCCATTTGTAGCCGATCTGTAATACAAAAATTATAAAAAACAAAAATTATAACATAAAAACAAAACCCTAAAATATGGGTATACAGAGAGTGAGAATTACAGAGGATAGTGGTTTTGCCGGCATTGTCGAGACCGAGAACGAGAATTCGAGCTTCTTTGTTGCCGAAGAGAGAAGAGAACATTCGAGTAAACATTATACCCATTTGCTTTTTCTTTTCTTTTTTTTTTTTTGGGGGGGAAATTGGTGCTAAGAATTAACTTGATTTTAATTTGTGCAGCTGCTAGCTAATAGGTTTCGGATTTTGGATAAAAATATTCTCACGAACTTCTAATTGTTTGTATTGAGTAGTTCTCTGTTACTGTTACTATTTTTAACTACTAAGCATTTTTCCTTTTTAAAAAATAAAAATAAAAACTACTAAGCATATCTCCTTTATTTATTTAATATATGTATATATATATATCGATATAATCATTTTTTAGGAAATGTTGAAAATATCACCGTCAAATCACCTGATTTGAGCTTAAGCGGGGGTTGGTAATATTTCCATATGACTCACGTTCTTATAAAGAAATGCACGTATAGATTCGAATTCATGACTTGACAATAAAATTTTAAGTCATTTGCCACAAAATCATCACAATATAATTATCTCGTTATTTGATAGAATTTTGGCCTCTCTATTTCAATAAAAGATTTTAAACCATTGATGATTTAATTTTGATATATTTTAAGATACAAATCAAATCTATTGTCATTAGGGGTGGTAATTTGGGTCATGATTCGTTTATTTGTTCGATTCGATTCGCTTTAAAGCGAATAGGGGTTTGAAAAAATGTATTCGTTTAATAAATGGGTTAATTCGATTCGATTCGATTCGTTTATTAAACGAATAGAATACGAATTTAAGATCATTGATTCGTTTATTCGTTTATGATTCGTTTTATTATTTTTATTTACTAGTTCTTGTTAATTTTCAATTAAGATTCGAGAAATCATAGCTAATTAATATAGAAAAATTAATATTTTCGATATTTGGTGAGGTATTTTTAGTAAATATATTAATTACATATTTCATATGTATATATTTATGAAGAATTAATGTAAATCAAGTGTGGTAAATTATTTTATTAAATAATATCATGACTAAACGAATATTCGTATTCGATTAAACGAATCGAATACGAATCCTGATATTAGGATTCGTTTAATAAACGAATCGAATACGAATCCATCTCATTTTAATTCGATTCGTTTAGGATTCGATACAAATTCGATTCGTTGATTCGTATTGCCACTCATAATTGCCATTGGACTGTTGGCCTAGTGATGAGCAAATGGCATTGGCTTTCAGTGTGGTACCAGAAACTGGGTGACCATTTGATGAATAAGAGATTGAATATTGTCTGGCGTGATGGTGCTTGTGTCTGCTTCCGTAAAACATTTATGGTCCGATCAGTTTTTGTTTTCAGGAATAGTGGTTTGAAGCAAAAAATATATTAAACAAATGAAAATTTGGTTAGCCCGGAATCGGATCAGAATCGATCAGGAAACAATAAATAAGATATCATATTTAATTAGGTAAGTTCCAGTTCTAAAATATTAGAAATAATTTTTTTCCTAATAGATTCCAGTTCTACTTGAAATCAGAACCGAAATCAATTTTATTCACGGACAAAATTTAATATTTTTATACCACTTAGGGGCGTAAGATGTTCAAATTCTTTAGACTCTTGGACTCGTTGAATATATAGTCACAAATATAATTTGTTATTTCTAGTAAAAGGAGGAGTTAACATATATATATATGATCTGTTGATAGTAACATACATTTTTCTTTTTGATCAAACGATAAAAAATATAATAAGGGTTATTTAAAGTTGAATATAAATACAAAATCTTCTTAGAGAAATTTAAAAACTCGAGTCTGATTAGATGATATATACACCCGAAATATGATATATTATCTCGTGACGAACCCTGAAAAATCTCAACACAATACAATGTCAGAAACCGCAAAGTTCTAATAGAAATACAACTTAACACACTAAAAACTATTGGGGTGCAGGAGGATAAATCTCATTTTCTTAATAACTTGCAGCAACAAGCTAGATAGCCTATGCATTTGCCATTATAGCCCTTCCCATATTCTCTAAAGCACGAATCATCGCACAAGAACTTCGAGCACTTGGAGAGCTGCAGAATTGGTTGGTCACACGTTTCTGCCTCAACAAACATCGCACCTATATAAAATTTAACTGAAAGAAGTATAATACAAGCGATCTTCATTCAGGCATTTTGTCAAACAGTTTAAAGACGGAGTCACGTCAATCAAAAGGAAGGAAAAAAAAAAGATGCTTACCCATTGAAGCAACAAGGAAGAAAATAAAGAAAAGTCGGAAGCCAGATGCGATTTTCATTTCTTTTACAACGAGAATTAGCGAATGTATATTCGATGCTTTCAGTAGCTCTCACGCTACATCAGCTAAGTACGAGTGAATTGCTTTGGCCGTTCTATAGGATTCGAATTTAATCTTTAAGTCTATGTTTCTTATAAGAATCTAAAATAATCAGGAATTTTATATATTCGCTTAAATCCATAAAAGATAATTTAATAATGAAATTTTAAAGGAAAACCCACCTTGAGACCCTTGTACTCTCAATGTTTTTTACATTGCACCCTTGTACTAAATTTTCTACACATTGCAACCTTGTACTCTCAATATTTTTTACATTGCAACCCCTGTACTAAATTTTCTACACATTGCACCCTTGCACTCTCAAAAATTGACATTTCACCCTTATTTTAACGGCAAGTTAACAGAGTTGAGAAATATTCTGACATCATTCACCCTTATTTGTGTCATATCTGCCTGGTTTAGGAAGAATCACCTATGCTAAAAAGAGAAGAGCTAAAAAATGGGTGTTTGCTATAAATGTGCACGCATGACATGTAATACTCGTTGTCGTTCTTTAGGAATGATGTCTGATAACCGTGAAGCATCTTTGTTTGTTTTTTGTTGTTCATTAATAACACTCCAAGATCGTAGTTTTGATCTAGTTTTTACAATAAATTAGTTGGATTTTTGAATGTATCAGAAGGGGCATAATATAGTTATGCGCCCTATCATAACTTCAAAGTAAAAAAATTTGCTCGATCCAATCCGAAATAAGGGTGGGTGCAATGTGTAGAAAATTTAGTACAGGGGTGCAATGTAAAAAATATAGAGAGTATAGGGGTGCAATGTGTAGAAAATTTAGTACAGAGGTATAATGTAAAAAATATTGAGAGTACAAGGACCTTAAGGTGGGTTTTTCCAATTTTAAATAATTTCAAATAATAATAATAATAATAATATTGCTTTGGGCTAGCGGTGCGAATGCGCTCATCCATTTGTATTTTTTTTTTCTTGTTTCTATAAAACACTTTCTTCAGTTGAATATGGCATTATCACTGGAATTAATGACTTGTCTCTAGACAAAAAAAACCTGGGCCTCACTTGGGCCGGGCTCGACAAGAAAGCCAGACCAAATATAAATTAACATATTTTCTTAATTTAATAAATATATTTTTAATTCAAACAAAATACATCTATAATTAGTTTTTTTTTTTCTAATTCTAAATAAATACGTTTATAATTATATTTTTAAGATTCAATTCAAAATAATACCAATTTTTTTTAATATATTACAAATCTAGAAATATTCAATCTGAAATTTACTAAAACACTCAATACATACATAATACATTTACAGCATATTTAGAGACAAATTCGGTTTTCATACCAGAGATATCTATTCTCACTCAAATATTTGGGGAAAAATATATTCTTAATTTAGGAGAAATAGAGTCTATGCAACTCAAGTGACTCAAACAGTCAAACTTGGGAGAGCATGCGTTACCCGTGGAAATTTTTTTTGCTTTTAGATATTAAAACTTTCATAAAATATTTATAAAAAAAAATCATTATGACGAGCAGGCTTTCTAGGGGTGAGTAAAATTGGTTTCGGTTCCGGTTCCGCGTTGAACCGGAACCTACCCAAAAAAATTCATTCCTAATTAAGTGAAACCGGAACCTACCCAATTAAATAAGGTACCTACTAATCGGTTCTGATTCGGTTCCGCGTGGAACCGGAACCTACCCAATTAAATAGGGTAACCTATTAATCGGTTTCAATTTGATTCCGGTCCAGTTCTGATTTTCCCTATTTATTTTTTATTATCAAACTTTGAAAATACAATTATTTCTCACTTGAATATTACATAATATTAGTGACAACTGTCCATACATGAATAAAATAATAAATAAAACTGCATATTGCATAATATTTTGATTCAATACATAATTCTCTTATAAGAAGTGCCTATGTTTAAATTAGATTTTAATTGTGGTTATAAAATTGAGTTTTAATTTGGGTTATGAAATTGGGTTTTAGAACTGATTATGAAATTGACTTTAAATTGGGCTTTAATTTTGGTTATTAAATTGGGTTTGAATTAAAATTGGTTATGAAATTGAGTTTTAATTTGGTTCCGAAACTGGTTCTAAATTTGGTTCCCAAAACAAGTTCCGGTTCCAAAATTTGATTTCGGTTCCGACCATTTTGAAATCGGAACCAGACCGGTTAAAATCAGTTTCTTCAATTTGAAATCAAAACCGAACCGATTACAACCGATTCCAATTCCAACTGATTTCGGATAGAACCGGAACCGGTGCTCAACACTAGGCTTATCCATGTATCATAGGTCATTATCACGGGACTAGAGTAAGTTTCAAATTTTATACAACTTGTAACTTTTATATATATGAACTTAGAGGTTACATATTTAGAAACAACCAACATTAAAATATTTACTTAAAAAATGGTATGAAACTTGTGAATCTCATCACGTTATTCTCCTTCTAATTATAAATTATTATTTTTATTTGCAAGACATTAATTGCCGGCAGATTCTAATTAATTAAAAAAAAAAAAAAAAAAAAGAAGAACACTTACCGTTTCAAATTTTATTTTCCTTTATTGTGAGGTTAATATCATCAATGAATATTTGTAATACTTTAATTATATTAAGCAAAAAAAATAAATATATAAATAAACCGAATAATTACTAAGATGTTAATGTAAGAGACTATATAATTTTGTAGATAACGATCATGCTCGTGCCGACCGGTGAAAATGGACATCACCGAAAGGAAAGACCACAAGACCGGGGCTGGCGCGAGGCAGGAAGCTACGATGCCGCGTTACGATCTGGTGCGACGATTTCCGATAACGCATTCGAACGATTGTCACTGATTTGATTGGACTTATAGTCGCGACTGTTGTCATAGTCAACAAGGTTGAAACTTCCAGGAAAAAACTTCGAATTGGGAGGGCGATCCTCCCGGTGAACTGACCGTACCCCAAACCGACACAGGTGAACAAGTAGAGTATACTACTAACGTATCAAAAAAAAAGTTCATATTATCAAACTATTGTTACTTCTTCTTTTTTGAATAGTTGGAAACTTATCGCCAAATCATTCATTCTGATCTTAAGTGGAACATGTAAAATCCTCGACTGTCTAAAGTTCCTACAATAAACGCACTATCTGGACTCGAACTCAAGATCTCAATGTGAGATCATGAGTCATACACTACAAAGTCACGCTATTTGAGGACTTTATTATTACTTTAATTACTTTGTTCCAAGTTTCTGATCATAGAAATTTGTTAACGGATGATTTTCGTCCCATAGACAGTTTCAAGATAACCCACCCGAGACAACCTTCCATCAACCTTGAATTTGTTTGGTTATGAGTAGACCAAATGTAAATTTAGTAAAAGACCGGAAAAACACACAAGTTGACAAGAGAATTTTAACGTGGTTCGGCGGAGCAAGTCCTGCCTATGTCAACGGGCACAAAATGAGATGTTTCTTTTATTCACAAAACCAGATCGACCGACCTGTTTTCACGAAGGGCCTAGTGAAATCCGAGCTGTTTGGCTTAGAGTGTTTTACAAGTAATGCTCATATTATTTTTGTTACAAGTTTGCTCTCTCTCCCACAATGAATTTAACTTTCCTTTATATATTCAGGAATTACAACACTGTTCCACACTTTCATGAGGTTTCCCGCGTGAACTTTTGACTGATTGACGGGTTCTCTGCCTTAGGTCTGTCGTAGCCGAAAGCAAGTCTATCGTCTGACGACATGTGACACCAATCTATCTTCTCTACTGCTACACACAACAATAATGATGTCAGCATGTAAAGTGCCTTTGAAAAATGACACGTGTCGAAGAAGAAAAACAATCATTCTGATATTATGTCGGTCTTCAATAGGTCGGCCAAATGATCTGCCGAGCTTCCCAAACTGATATCGTCCTGACCCGAAATACCTGAACTCATCTATTTGTTCTAGAAGGCAGGGTGGGTCCAAACCGAACATTCGATCTAAAGTGGTCGGTCTCGGCTCCGATGTTGTGGGTCCCTGAAGTCCGCATCATGTTACATCCTCTGGTCGGTCAAGTCCAAGAAAACATATCCGAGCCCTACGTCGGGTTAAAGAACAAAAATTATCCTCTGACCCCGGATCCTCTGGATGAGTATAACTTTTTTTCTCTACCCTTATCGAACTGTTCAGAAACCTTAACCGCAGAAATCCTCATCAATAAAATTGATCAGCAATTGCTTACGATAAGTCTCTATTTGGTTACATTCTCAAATTTTCTTTAAGTATTTTTCTTTATTATTAGTCAAATCCATTATATATTCATATAAATATATACATTACTAAAAATGAAAAATTAATAAGAGGTTGCAAGCATTCCTCATCTTTCTGTTCTCCTCCAAATGTTGTACCTACGTACAAAAATGTAAATTCAATAATGACCTACAGTTTATAACCTTTTTTTTTTACACGACGGAAATTTTGAGTTTGGTTGAGTAGAAATCTCGAGATATACTATGATTATTTATTTGGGTTTTTGACCCCATATCATAGAGTGGATCTCAAGAGAAATGAAAAATCATATCCAAATTGTACATACGACTTTTAATAATAGTTATAAATGAATTGGAAATCGATAATAAAAGTCCAATATTTAGACAAATCTTTGCACTAAATAATAAAGAATTGTTTTCCTTGAATAATTAAATTTAATTGAACCTCTTATTTCTTTTTACTCAAAGCATCGAATATGCGAGAAACATAATAACTAAAATGGTATTTATTTATTAAAAAAAAAAAAGGGAAGCAGAATCTCTCATGAAAGACTCTATAATGTTGAAAATAAATCACATAGTCAAGATATAAATAACATAAAAGATTATAGGAACATACGAAACGTATAAATTCCCTATGTTTTTTTATTTTATTTTAAATCATTGGAAACTTCACCGCCAAACCACTAATTACAGGCTTAAACGGAACAGATAATACCTCTGACTGTCCCTAACTCTTACAAGAAACACACTCACCGAATTCGAAATTCCCTATGTTTTGTAAAAAATAACATATAATTTTTAAATCTATGGAGCGTAATCCATGATAGGAGATTTCGAACCCATAAAACTCAAGAAAGATGGGAAGAGATACACGAATCAATAATAATAACAAACAAACAAAAAAACTGTGATTATACAACATTGTAACTTGTAAGTGTGTAAAAAAATTTCACCATTTATTATAACTACCAATATGATTACAATATTAAAATAAATGTACATAACTAGATTTTGGTTGAATGTTCAATTAACAAATGTTATATCATACCATATTCATTCTGCATTTATTATTTATAACAAAAAAAAAAATTGCCGGTTTAAAAAAAGATATTTTTGAACTGTTATGATACTCTTGTCTTCCTTCCCACTAAATTAAAAATTAAAAATTATTAAGCATGTAAATTGAAAGGGGAATTAAAATAATAATATTATTTTGGTCATGATACGATGATAATCATTGGATTTTGTAATAAATATTACCAATAAAATTTTAAAAAAATATAATAAATAAATAAAAAGAAGCCAGCTGGTGTCACAAATCCACACACTCATTGTCATTGTAACGCAAACGCGGCACCGCGTCGCAGCAGCTTCACATAGACAGCACAGCTACTAAATTTCACACGTAGCTTTCCAACAAACTGCTAGCCAATCACACCCCACCACGTGTCTCCTCCTTGCTTCCCAAGAAAATAGACAAAATCCTGACCTCATCACCAATCAATGTCCCCTCCAACTAACCCACCTGCCGCCGGTATTCTTATCCGGCCACCGGAAAAGAACTAGCCCGGCCCCCTCCTTTGAGAATATGTGCTCCCATGCCATTTTCTTTTACTTTATTCTCCATTATACGCATTAGAAATTAAACTCACATTTTACATTTAAATTCAAACAAAAGTTTATTCCATTAATTAACCATATAATTTTTTTTTTTTATCAAATCATACACTTTCTTATTTATTTTTATATGGTGTTACGTGTAACATATTTGCTTTTTTTTGCTGCATTTCATGTTTCTCTTGAGTGTTTTCTACTCTCTGAGATAATATATCATATTTCGGGTGTATATGTCATTTCTCTCACATCAGTATCTGGGTCTCACAATTGTTGTGAGAGATGACATATACACCCGAAACATAATATAATTTTTACTACTTTATTGTTTCCGGATTAAGGCAAAAGACCTAATTTTGATTAGTACTTATCAAATTATTATTCTTAATTATGAGATTTTCTTTACTGTGATTAATTTCGGCTCAGTCTGGCCTTGTAGCCATAATCCGGCAAGGCGCCAAGAAAAAACTAAAACAAACAAGCCTTCATATTACTGACAAAAGTTAGCTGAAAACATAACTCTAATTCATCTCAGCAAAATTACATTTACATTTCCTGAGTATTAAAAGGGAGAAAAAACCCATGACCCAAAACTTGATCAATATTAAAAAAAAAAAAAAAAGAAGCTCTCTTTTGAGAAAATAACAAAAATCAGCTCACTCAGTTTTGTTCTTGGTCTCTTTGAGTTTATTGATTCTGTCTGCTATCTTGATCAGTCACCTCTTTCACTTTTTCATCAATTTCAGTTTTTCCTGGTTCTTCATTTCTATTGATTTCTTTGCCATCAGCAAAAGCAGGAGCTTTAGTACAAACAGGAGTGGCCAAGAACGTTGGCTTCACATCACCAGCCATTATAACCAAGAACTTTTCTTCATAAACCTTCACAGCTTTTGCAGCATCACCTTCTTGATCCTTTTCGCCTCTCTCAACATCTCTGTCTCCGTTTTGGTCCCCATTGTTATTAGTATTAGTATTATTATTATTATCAGCGCGATCAGAAAGCTTCCAGTATGAACACGCCAAGATCAAAAGAGCAAACGCTATCAATCCCAACATCGCCGCTAGGCCACCAAAGAGATACGGCACTGGTGAGTGCCAAGGCGAGCGCTGCTGCGTTGCTGCTGCTGCTGTTGATACTGGTGTTTGAGCGGTGAAGCTGGCAAGGGTTCTCATTTTTTTTTTTTTGCTAAAATTGTTGTTTTTTAGAAGAGGGGGGTATTTAGAAATTTTTTTTTTAATGTGAGGTTTGAGGAGGTGAGAGTCTGTGGGGTGTGTATTTATTTATAAGGGGAAAGTTGAAGAGGTTGTATCGAGTGTAATTTCCTTTTCCCCCCTCAATTTTTTATAATCTCATGTGATGATATATGTACCAACTTTTATCCCGAAAATTTTCCCTACTCCCTCACTGTAGCTACAGTGAGCTACAGTAACTCACTATAGCTACAGTGAGAGAGTATGGAGGAAATTAGGGATAAAAGTTGGTACATATATCATTTTCCATTCCAATTTTTATTTTTTTATTTTTATATAATATTCATAAATAAATAACACAACACAAAGAAGTGTTTTTTTCCCGACTTTTGAAGTGGAAATGGGGTCACGGATTTGGTTTTGTTTTGTTGTTGGATACCCATGAATTCGGATCCTTTATATCCGGATAGTGACCCAAATTGGTTTGTTGGTCGGACCCAGCTGCCCTATAATGGTCCAATTTGATGTGGGGTCCGAATCCTTTAACAAAAGACCAATTGTAGCCCCATGAGATGGGAAGGGCATTTTTTTTTTGAAAAATGTTAGTGTGAACAAGATGTAACATACATTGTTATCAAATGATTTTTATTTCCATTGTTATAATGTTTTTTTTTTTTGAAATCGTTGGAACTCTCACCGCCAAATCATTCATTTCGGGCTTAAACGGAGTATGTAAAATCTATGACTGTCCCGAACTCTTACAAGAATCATACTTCATTGATTCGAACCAAATATCTCAAGGTGAGATCTTGAACTCTACACCACCAAATCACGCCCCTTGAGAACCCATTGTCATAATATGTTGAAAGATAAAATCTTAGATGATACTAACAACGTTACCTCGTTACGTCGTTACATTGTAATACTATAATGTATAGTTGTTACATTTATAATATATTTGAAAAGAAATGACCGTTTGATAATGTGATAATATCGATATCATCTATAATTTTTTTTTGGGAAAATACTAAGAAGTTGACATTAATTTTTTTTTAAAAAGAATAAAATGTAACTAACATCATATTCTCAATTATGATGGTGATAGTTCATTTCAACTCACTAGGGATCGAATTGATTTTATGCTAAAACCTTGATTTAGAAATAATATTCTTTAACACACAAGATTTTGTATTCCATTGATTATGATGTAGAGATATTGGCCAAATCATACTTGCAATGGGAGTGGACAAATAAATTCTGCTTTACGTAAGTGGGGTTTAAGAAAATAATTTAAAACAGTAATTGTAAATCACAATCTTGAATTATTAATAGAGATAATAAAAGAGAATATTGGATATTATTTCAAACCAATCTCCTCTATGGTGTCTAAAAAGGAAAGTAATTGGGTGTGATGATCTAATAAAATTTATACATCTAATTAAACTTTATGTTAATTTTTAGATATATTTTAAATATTGTATGTTGTAGATTGACTTTTGCATATATTTTATCATTATACCTGAGAATAGATCTAATGTCGAATTGAGTTACACTAAGTTTTTTATAGTCAAAATTCAATTACATAAAAAATATTATTTAAAACTATCAATCACAATTTATAAAAAAACTTAGCACATAACTCATATCAGCACTGAATCCCAGTCTAGTTGACATACTTAAATGTGATAAATGATATTAATGTGTCTAATTTTGAATCCAATAGTGAGCTGAATTGTGCCAAATTTTTCATGATCTTTTATCACACTTTAATAATAATTTACGGTTAAAATTCATTTACATTGTATAATATATCAATCATAATTTATATATATAAAATTAAGTATAAAATTCAGTTTAAGACTTAATTCAAGTCTGATTTATTTATATATAATCTATTGTTGCTTTGGGTCCATTTATTTTCATATCTTAAGCTACAGTAAAAAAGCACTCACTAATGTTTCCAGTGTGATGAGATCGATGTGGGGTATTAAGAAAACAAAGCAAAATCATAATCATTAATTACAGATAAAAAAGAATATCAATTGTGGGGAAAGTGGCAACAAGCAATTGTGGCTTTCTCTTCAAATCATCAATTGCTTTGTGATTTTGATCTCATAGTGTCTCCATTAATCTACTGTAATCACTATCGAGCATAATTTGCAACTTTCATTCCCACTAAAACATGCCACCATTTGTTTTCTTTATTCAATTTGTAAGATTTGAGATTATGCCCCCAAGAGGTGTGGTTTTGTGGTATATGATTCGGGATCTCATCTTGAGGTATTGGATTCGAGTCCAGTGAGTGGGTTTTTTTATAAAAGCTTGGGACAGCCGGAGGTTTTATCTGCTCCGTTTAAGCGCGGAATTGATTATTTGACGATGAGGTTTCCAACGATTTAAAAAATGAAAAAAAAAAAAAAAAGATCCTAGATTATGCCTTCTGGGAATTCGGCTAAGAGTTGTAGAATTTTTACTCAAATTATGTACATCAAAGGGATAATTATAAAAGTTTTGCATCAGTCATCACTCATCAGTAATAAAACCCCTGGAGCATATGCTACTTGTATATAGTGATTGTTTGGATAAGATACTTTTTATCATCTGAAGTTGGAATTTATATTCAATGCTTTGATGAGATGTGTTGAGTTTAAAATTTAATTATATATATATATTATTATTTAATATTACCGATCATAATTTATATAAAAAAAAAAACTCAATTCCGAATCCAATTAGTAGGGGTGATCATAGTTTCGGGTCAAACCGCAACCCGACCTGAACCACACCAACCCGAACCGCATCGCGCGGTTTGAAAAAAAATTAAAAATGATTTCGGGTCAATCGGAACCAACCCGTAAATTTCGGGTCGGTGTGCGGTTTTGACCCAACAACGACCCGAACTGCCCAAAACCGTAAAATTTTGACTCAAATCGAGACCCGAACCGCCTAAACCGCTGACCCGCATTCAAATTAGATATTATTTTATATATTTATTATTATTTAACCATGAAATTTAAGATATTTAATGATCATATGACAATATGCAATGTATACATGAAAATTATGTATTTTTTCTCTTCAATTATTATGTGAAAACACATAAAATTTCCTTTAAAAAATTTATAATCCAAACCGCCGACCCAAACTGTCCAAACCACTAAACCGACAACCCGAACCGCCGTGGTTTTCCTTATCAAAATTACGGTTTCGGTTTCTAATTTCCCAAACCGCCAACCCGCGCGATTTGAAGTGAAAAATGAAAAAACCGACCCGAACCGCACCGCGAACACCCCTACGAATTAGTACTAGACCCCTATGTTTACAAAGATTTCAAAAAGCTGCAGTAATATGCTCTTGACGTCAACACAGGAAATTATCTTCAAAAGCTGCATAAAGTTGCAGTTATTTGGATCGCATCTCCAGCTTTGCTGGTGGCCGAAGAATATATAGCTTTAAATTGTAAGGAAACCTATGACACAACTTATCTCCACATTGGTATGATATTGTCCACTTTGGGCCTAAGCCCTCATGGATTTGCTATTGGGTTATACCCAAAAGGCCTCATACCAATGGAGATACATGTCCATCCTTATATACCCATGATCTTCCCCATATCTAACCAATGTGGGACTTTGAGACTTTGTTTGCACACCCAACAATCCTCCCCTCGAACAAAGGACCACAAAGGACAACTGAGTCTCCCCTCAAACGATCATTCATCCGTCCACTCCATGAAGACCAGAGCACACCGCCTGTCTAACCGAGCACTCACGGATCACGATCGGGGCTCACCACCTTTGTTCGATATTCCGAGGATTCATCCACATGGCTAACTCCGGGGCATGGCTCTGATACCACTGTAAGGAAACCTAGGACATCACTTATCTCCACATTGGTATGATATTGTCCACTTTGGGCCTAAGCCCTCATGGATTTGCTCTTGGGTTATACCCAAAAGGCCTCATACCAATGGAGATACATGTCCATCCTTATATACCCATGATCTTCCCCATATCTAACCAATGTGGGACTTTGGGACTTTGTTTGCACACCCAACATAAATTTTTATTTTTTTTGAAATTATTGAAAATTCTACCGTCAAATTATTTATTACGGCTTTAAACGAAACAAGTAAAACTCATGATTGTCTCAAACTCTTACAAGAAACACATTCTTTGATTTCGAACCCAGAATCCTGAACCTTACACCATAAAACATCTGATCACTTTAGATCTGATACATGATACTTCTAGTATATATTTCATATCTTATGAACCTATAGGGTATAATTCATCTTTAAAAATACATCCTATCACGTTCCGCAATCCCGACCGTTACGAATCCAATGATATAACTTATGAGAAAAGAGTACGTGTTTTTAAACCACCAATTAATCACATATTTAGATAATGTAATATAAATAGAACGAAATACCGTCATTCATTTGATTCTTGCCACTCGTGAAACGGGTTAAACCAAAAGCTACAACAGTGATCGACCATATACTTGAAAACCTGGCAAAAAAAAAATGAAAGACTTTTAATTCCAGGATCAAAATATTATCTACCCAACTGCCACGTACCAAGATATTTTGATCATGACTTTGGTTGAGTATTAATTGAAAATGATGAAACATCAATAACCATGCACATAATAATTAGTTCAGTCACAAGAAAATTAGAGCTGCTGTAGGTTAACTCGTGAATTCTGGTTGGTTAATTACTTGTTTTCCCATTTAATTAAAGAGAGTAATTAAATAGCTACAGCGACACAGCCCCAATTCTGCTGACTGTTGACTGCTGACCTGATTTATTTGATCACTAATCCTTGTTCAAATATCAAATCTTTAATCATTTATTGAAATAATAAAATGAACCCGGGCTCCAATTACATAATGGGGAAAAATAAAAGTTCTCAACAATATATATTTTTAAAA